>BRDA01011145.1:52095-113909 GCA_036984385.1 Crenuchus spilurus | reverse complement strand
TATATATATATATATATATATATATACACACACACATACATATATATATATATATATATATATATATATATATATATATACACATATACATACATATATACACACACATATATATATATATATATATTATTATTAGTATTCACACTCAAAATTTAAAAAATGCTAAAATGTAAAAGTAAAAGAATAAAAGTTTAAATAAAAAAAGCTGTGTGTGCAGAATTTTATCCTAATTTTATGACGTATCTGAATAAATGTTATGTTTTGTATGTTTAAACAGCATACAGTATTTTCTTTTTCAGTAGAAAAATGTAGAAAACTTAATTTTAGCTGTACTGATGGTAGTTTTGGGTATTTCCAGCATGTATAAATCAGTCAAGGTTAATGTTTCTAGTGTTTACATGGGTAGCCAGCTAACTGATGTCTGCACAGTAATTCTGCATCGTTCTACATCTGCTTGGTTGGTAAAGTTAAATGTTGCAGTACAGTAGTGTGTTTTAAACAAAGGCTGACCTACAGAGACACAGGACAGGTTGTACTTAGGCACGAGACAAAGACTGCTGCTTTAGGAAAGAAAAACTGCTTCTTCAGCACTTCCAGCGACGCAACACAGACGGCATCAGACCCCATTTAAAATAGGTCGTATGAGCCCAACATGCACACAGTCTCTCGGGAGCGGGCAGTCAGGCTGCGCAGCGTGTGCGTGTCAGTTTGAGGACGAATGGTCGGAGGTGAGGAGCTACGAGCCCCTCTCCCCATGTGGCTCAGCGGGAAGAGAGGAAGAGAGGAGGGGAGCAGCAGGAGGGCGTCAGTTTAAGGACAGAATGAATGCGAGTCTGCCTAGAGGCCCAACGCTGGCTACTGTACCAAAGGACGGCCCGTCTCACCTCGCCTACTGTACCCAAAAAGGACAAGCATGTGGCGCCTCTGCTTAGCCCACCAAGGCAGCATATATATACACACAGACCTACAAACAAACACATCCGTCTTACCTGACCCTCACTACGGGACCAAAGGACAGCCGGACTGACCTTCGGCCTACAGGAGCCTACAAATAACGCATACAAAAGCAACTTACAATCCCACTGTGTGCCTCATCTTTAGTGTTACAGCTTTAATACCTTCTGGGCTTTATAATAGATTATACACAAGTGACAAAAGTAGGTTGTTTAACATGTGAAGTTACTAACACACACTTCTATTTGAAGTTACTAACACACACTTCTATTTGAAGTTACTAACACACACTTCTATTTGAGATATTAGCCCATAAATAATCTCTATAAACATCATTAGAATAAGAGATATTAGTCCATAACCTCAATAAACACTATTAATTACCAGAATATGATTAGTTCATAAACAACATTAATAAACACTACGAATCACTAGAATAAGATATATTAGTCCATAAACAACCTCAATAAACATTATTAATCACTAGAAAAGGAGATATTAGTCCATAAACAACCTCAATAAACACTATTAATCACTAGAATAGGAGATATTAGTCCATAAACATCCTCAATAAACACTATTAATAAGTATAATAAGAGATATTAGTCCATAAACAACCTCAATAAAGACTATCGATCACTAGAAAAGGAGATTAGTCCATAAACAACCTCAATAAACACTATTAATCACTAGAATAGGAGATATTAGTCCATAAACATCCTCAATAAACACTATTTATCACTAGAATAGGAGATAATAGTCCTTAAACATCCTCAATAAACACTATTAATCACTAGAATAGGAGATATTAGTCGAGAAACAACCTCAATAAACACTATTAATCACTAGAATAGGAGATATTAGTCCATAAACAAGCTCAATAAACACTATTAATCACTAGAATATGAGATATTAGTCCATAAACAACCTCAATAAACACTATTAATCATTAGAATAGGAGATATTAGTCCATAAACAACCTCAATAAACACTATTAATCATTAGAATAGGAGATATGTGCAAGTGTTTGAATAAGAAATGTGTATTTTGTTCATCACTGGTATAATAAGTGCTATAGTGATATATGCTAGCTCAAAACACATACCAAACATATTCCTACATCCCATAATGCCTTGCACAAAATATGTCCAGCGGAGAGTAAACTTCTGTACTAAAGCCTATAAGCTCACTGTCAACAACATTCTGCCAAGACTGATCTCCAAAATCTGCAGACTTCTCTTCTGAAATAACCGTGTGGTGGTTTGTGATGGAAAATGTTCAATTTAATGCCCAAACTTTTGAGTAGAGGAGTATGTTAGTTGCACTCGGCCGTAGTGGGAAAACCTCCACAGTCTTCATTAAAAGTCCCTTAACATTAACCAGGTGTAATTACTTTGACACTCTTAATCTAACACACCTGAGTGTCTGAATATGAGAACGAGATGATGGATATGATTTGTATTGCAATAAAAGCTCTCTGAGGATAAACACCAGCAGCAAAGCTAATGAAGAAACACTAATACTCCCGTCATCTCCAGGCTTGACTACTGCAACTCACGCACAAGTTCACTAATCTCCCTCCACTGCTACTTCCCTCCACCGCCTCCCTTCATCAAAAATACAACCAAAAACACATCTGCCTCTTCCTGATTGACTGTGATGATCAAAACCTCATCTGCATCTTCACCCTCATCATCACCTCCAGCTGAGCTTCACCCATCAACAAGCATCATGAATGGTCAAATGAATCTCCATGGGCTATCTGATAACAAGTGATGAACCGGTTCTGGCCCTCGTACTATTGTGGATTGATGGTGATGAATCCAGTTGCCAAAACACAGCCTCAATTTAACCTACAGAGTTGATATAGATGACTGTATTTTGGGCACAAGCTGGCCCAACTATAGCCAAACGTTCCACATGATAGGTTGTATTTGAAATGTTATAACAAACATAAAACATGACTCTAAAAATGGACCAGTATTGGCCCACAATACATTCACCATCACTATAAATGCTCCATAACTGCCTTAAGTGGGCCATTTTTGGTACATCTTGGTACTCTGGTTCTGGCACACATTTACTTCTTCCATTGGCCCATATATTGCTGTGGAATGACAGTAATGAATACAGCCTTAATTGAACCTGATTTAAATTGTTGACACAATTGATTTGACGGTTTGGGCCCAAAATACAAACTTTCCAGATGGTAGGTTGTATTTGGGCCATATGTGGCCCAGAGTACAAATGTCATGATACATTTTAAAACATTATTGCTACAGCTGGCCTAGTTGTGGCCCACAGTATGCATGCCATTGCAATAACAGATCCATATTTCCCTTAATTTGGCCACATTTGGTCAACAGTTGGCTATCTGGGTACCCTGATAAAGGCCCACATACTGTCATGGATGACTTCGTCTGAATCCAGATGCTGGAATACAGCCTCAATTTAACCTGAATTAAACTGTAACTCGAGGAAGATACAGATGACTAGTTGAAGGTGGGCCAGTTTGGGTCCAAAATACAGTATTTGGGTCACATGTGGCCTAGAGTTCAAATGCCATAAGAAACTTTAAACATGACTGTTATAGCTGGCCCAGTTTTGTAGACTTGACACTGCCATAACAGCCTCGTATCTCCCTTAATTTGGCCACATTTGGTCCAGAAATGTCTGCTATGTGGGCAGCTTTAAAGTATCCTAATCATGAACTTAGAAAATGTGTTAGGTTTTTGCATCTTCTAGGTGTCAACATTGGTTCTTGGTGGTTTCAACTATACACTTTGAAGTGAAACACCAATATACACACACTAGGCAGCAGTGAGCAATCATATCCACTGTGCCCAGGGAGCAGATGGGTGTTAGGTGCCTTACTCAAAGTCACTTCAGTCGTCTCCAGTCGGCTTAGGAGATCAACCTTCTTGTCACAAGATTGGCCCCTAAATACAAGCCCATGGCTGCCATCAGTTTTGTAATGGACAGAAGCGTGATCTGACCATGCAGTTGCCAGGCACACAAAATCAGGTGTCCAGTTGCATGAAGCAAAATCCTGCAACCACACCAAAACTTGTGATCCTGGTGCCCACCCCTGCTGTAACTTCATAATAAAAGTCTGGAGCTGTCTGGAGGAAAGGTAAGAAAGGAGTGCATGACTTTGGTAAGGGTTAATAGGAACTATTTCTAACAGTAAACATTAATGTCCTTTATTTCTTGGTTTATTTCTACAAACTGCAGACCAGCAGTGTTGTGCTAAACTGTGCAGTGTTGCTTTGTGAGGCATGAATGCTGCAACACTGTACGCTTGATGTGATACTGTTGTTATTACCCGTTCTTCCAGCTTAGCCACTTGTTCTCTGTAGAAAGCATCCTGCTTCCTCAGCTCCCTGTCTCTCTCCTCCAACTGTTTAGCCTGCAAAAGCAAAACACAAAGACAAATCAGACCTAGTCTCAAAAACATCCCCCAAACAAGCAGCAGTGATTTAAAGTTGCTGTAGTTAAACTCGAGTCAGTTTCTCTTTAAGACAAAGTTAAACACAACAAAAGCTGAAGTACTGCACTGTCATAATGACATACATATGGACAGGGATGCCCTCGGCCTCTTTCAAGGGCATCAGTTCATGACAGGCCTCTATCAGTGTGTCATCAGAGCGCCGTGTGTGCAGACACAGCAGTGAAAAGGCTGAAGGAAGGATAACATCAGCAGGGGGACAATGGCCAATCTTTCTGGCTCTTATTTATGGCTCTCTGCTATCTTTTCTCTCTCTTTCACTGTCTCTTCTACCTCTCTTGGCCTACCTCGCCTGACCTTCAGTGCATGACTTCTGTTCATACAACAAATCGTGTCTCAAAACAGAAGGAAATCCAAAATCAACTCGATGATGGACGCTATTTAATAAAGTGTTTGATCGTTATTATGGCAGATTCAGATTTCTTTACAATAAAACTGGCCTAGTTTTGGTCAATCTTTATTAGCAATTAGGGATTACCAAATATTTGGAAACTGAAAATATTTGGCGGAAAATGACATTCACTCTCAATATTCAGCTGAATAAGTGAAAACACCAAATAATTTATACTTAAAGACGTTTTAATGACACTATGACCTTTTTGGACATATAGAATTGTGCTTTTCCTCACCAACAAAACACAGATTCACCAGCACAGTTCCAGTTTGGTGCTGAAATAGAAGAAGACAACAAACTACAAGCACAATCTTAAACTAAACTACACTTGTTATGAGGAAGCCAGAATACAGCCGCTTAGCTTTGTGTTTATGCTCCTTCGGCTGCAGTGTTAGGGATCGTCTCACAATTACCAGAAGAAATGTGAAGTGTTTAAATGTTTGTAGCCAATGACACTCACATTACACACACAAAACATCCATGTGACTTACATCATTCATTTTAGACATTTTCACCATTTTATTAAATATTAGTAATAATGTAACATACATTCATCTCGTTACATATTCATATATTATTGTCTTTGTTTTATATTCAAATACAAAAGAATAATCAATTATTATTGATTATTACCACTAGGCAGCCATGGCCTAGTGGTAAGGATCTGGTCTTGTGACTAGAAGGTCGCCGGTTCGATCCCCAGACAGGACATGACTGAAGTGCCATTGACCAAGGCACCTAACCCCCTAACTGCTCCCCAGGCGCCAGTGGAAAAGGGGTGCCCACAGCTTCGGGCACAAATTCTCACAGCCTAGTGTGTTCTCTAGTGTGTGTGAGTGTGTGTGTTTTTCACTGCACGAAAGGGTTAAATGCAGAGGTCAAATTCCGTTGTGTGAAAATCACATTGTCAAATTGGTGAATCTTAATTAAACTCATATTTTTAAACTTAATGATGTCAAACCCAACTCATTAAACTACAGACATTTATTCCTGACTAACTACAAGACTTATTTTGGGAAATAGTTTAGTTACTAATATTAAAATCATTTAGAGAAATGAAGAAATTAGTGTTTGGACAATTTTTTTCATTTTCTTCAGTTTTTGTTTAATTTAGCAATGTTATGTTTCAACAAATAGAACAATGTTTAATAAATGTTATTCAAATCTTGACCCCTGGGCGAATAACGAATGCACTTTGTGCCAAATTAAATTTAGAAAATTAGAATATTGCAAATAAACATAAAATAATTACAAACATAAAAGGTTTTAGTGCCTGCTGAACATCTCCATGATGTTTTGTTACAGACTTGAAAAGAGGGAACAGACTGTAAAATGTATAACTAGTTACTGTGAGACGGTGATGGCATTCATGTGCTCACAGCTTGTAATTTTGATCGACAGGAGGAAATACACACATTCAGAGACTGCAGCATGTGTGTGCACATATTGGCCAAAACAGCAAAGCGCCAAATGCAAATTGTGTGGAAATATTGCCTAATTCCAGTGCTAGCCAATTCCAATAGTGTTCTAGGGTGGTTTTAATAAAGACTAAAATTGTTCCCTGTGATGGTGTGAATGTAACATGCAGGAAGAGGACAAAGGAGAGCGTGAGGGTGATGGATGAGAGCACAGAACAAGAGAGAGAAAAGAGCTGAAAGAGTGTAAAGTCAGGGAGGCTTTGTGTGGTGCCTTACCTTACGCTCCATCCCCTGCAGCAAGGGAGGGAGAGAGAGAGAGAGAGTGAGAGCGAGAGAGAGAGGACAGATTTGACAATGAACTACTTTAAATTACATTTCCAGGCTTTAGTGCTAAAGAGTTGTTGAGTGAATCCAGTGTTTGCTGTTTCTCCCCCCCCACACACACACACTGTAGCGTGAAACGACAGTCTATTAGTGGAGGCCAAGTGAGTGCCGCAGCCTTGCTTGCTCCATCATCACACACATTTATAAGGTGGAGGGAAAAAAAGCTAAGAAAAATGTGCTTATGAAAGAAAAATCTAATCTAAATGCAATCCCGGCTGAGTGATAGGTATCAGGGCCGAGATACCGGCCTCATTGAGAGATGTGCTCAGATCGTAGTGATGAAACACACACACAGACATATGAAGTAATGCATACACAATCACCATAACCATCACTTCAAATGACGCCTCTGGCATTTTAAACAGACACGATACAGGGGGAGCTCATAGATTTATGCCGATCACACTCCTCCTGACTCAATTCAAGATGATGATAATTAACCCTGTAAAACTTGAATCATCAAATGATTGAAACTGGCCTGTTTATTTGACCTTATAAACAATTTTGTTACAAAAAAGAAATTAAATATAATGAATGAGTTTTGCTTTGTATCATATCACCTATTGCTCAGAACATGTTGTTTAAAGAAAACATACAGAACAAACTTTTTAACCCTTTATACATTCCTTTACATTTTTACTCAAATCTGTATGTATCGTCAAGTGCCCGCAGTGCATGGAAAATCCACCAGGCAGCAACACATGTATCTGATTTTATACATCAGCTTATTATATATATTTTCACACAGTAATAATTAATGCAAGATAACATTCAGTTATCACACTGATGATGTTGTGTACCAAATATGATACACTTGGCTTTATAGAGTTAAATAAACGAGGGAAAGTTAGAGCTCACTACGGCTGTTTTTCAAAACATTGTGAAAACAACGTCATGTTTCATATAGGATTTTAGAGGTCTTTTTTTATTATTATTTGTTTCATAATGCACCAAATATTTCAAGTGAGAGACAGTTCTGGACTGCATGGAGGCCAGTTTATGACCTGCACTCTTACTACAGAGTCATGATGTTGTAATATGTGCAGAATCTGGTTTGGGATTTAAAACAAGGTCCATTCAAAATGTTTTTAGCCTTGTGCTTTGCATATACATTTCTCTAAACCTTTTAATTATATCATGTAGCGTAGATGATGAAATCCCCAAATTCTTTGCTGTTTTTAACAACAATGTTATTCTTGAATTGTTACACTACTTACACACTTACCCACACAATCTGACAGAGTGGTGAATCCCTGTATTTTCACTACTGAAAACCTATAGTTACATGTTACTGACCAATATCAATTAACCCAATTAGTTGTGAGATGTTATATCAGGTGTTTTAAAAACATTACACAACTTTACTAGTCTTTGCTGCCCTGTTTTAACATTAGATTTTTTTCCCAATTAAACATAGGATTTAGATATTTGCAGAACACTGCATTCTGTTCATACTACCACTGTACAGCATAATTCCCCAAACGTATACACTTCTGTTGTTTGCACTACCATGTACATTATTTGTCTTCAATTCAACCTGTTTACTTGTGCATTGTGTATTATATAATTACAGACACATGATCTATATTGTGCTTGTACAGTCTATGTACATTGTGTTTAGTCTGTAAATTATATGCACATTACACTGCCAACATACACTGCCAATAAATCTGATTCAGATTCTGATGATTACTGACATTATTTGTAGAGTGTCCCAACATTTCTGGAAATGAGGTTGTGAAAGTCCTTTGTCTTGCAAAGCCCAAGTGCATCATCTTGTAGAATAATTGCAGCCAAAAGAACATCTTAACAGCCAAAAAGACATAATATACAACGTTGGATGGTGAATCTAGCCCTCTGGCAGATCACAACTGACCCCCACCATCAACCATCACAAATGTAAGTACACACACATATGCCCACAAAAAACACCAGCTAAAACACTCTGCCCTGGTCCGGGAGCCAATTACAAGGCCTCTGCGTGGGAGAGGAGCGGTTTTAGTAATCAGTCAATGCGACGCTTCAGCTGTGCAGCTAGTATGAAAAGAAAAGCTGCCTCTATGATTGACCTTCATCTTGACTCTACAACACACACACATACTCACAGAGCAGCTGCATTCACAGCCCAATAGATAAACACTGTGAAAGCGTAACCAATGCGCAATTAAAAACAGGGAGGCACCGACATCAATGTGCAACCAGGGATTTTCTCTCTCTCTCGCTTTCCACCCAACTCTCACAATGGATCACAGAGGCATATGGCGATGCCGCCGTCGCTCGGTCACACGAGGTGTCAGGATTACTTCCATCTGATTAAACCCATTCAACCCCACCTAGATCATCTAATCACATTACAACCTCAACAAAAGACGGCAATTCACACCACCAATGCCACACCATTGTACTCCCTAATGAAGAACAGGGATGGGAATTAATCAAAAGAAAGTCAACTACAAATGCACGGAACAAGAGAGGTGGAGGGGTAGGATGAATAAATGAAGACAACAATGGAGGAAATTTATCATAAAAAGCTGCCACCACTCAAGAGACGTGTGGTTTACATCAGAGGCCAAAGGAAGAAAGGAGAAGACGAGACGAGACGAGAAAAGGACACGTCCAAAAATCTTAGCGTTCGGCTTTGACGAGATCTTATGAAACCAGCTTTGGCAGAAAATCAAACTGGAGGTTACAGACAGACAGGTGTCTGACAACAGCCTTCATAGAACAACTTCAGCTGTGATAACGAAGGCAGCATCTTGTACACAAAAGCAATCGTTGGCAAAAAGAAATGCATTTTTTTTTTTATTTTAGTCCAAACGTAATGCATCGAGTAAGCCACACCTGACAGCAGTAGAGATACACGTCCAGCTTCACAGTCAAGTACTGTGTTATGTAATGCACTTCAGCTAGTTCATTTCTGTAGGTAACAATGCTCTAGTGTTAGAAAAGACAGTACACAGTGTTTGTTAAAGAAGTTTTTAGTGCCTGATGATTTAACCGTGGAGTTAAGCAGTTCTAACCTGTGATCCTAAACGTCCATTACAGGAAGAAAGTGAAAGTGAGAAAGAGGAAGGTGATGAAGAAAGTGAAGATGTTGATGTTCACTTCCAGGATGTCCCAGGATGTTCACCTTCACTCCCTGTGAAGGTTTGGAACCTCACTTAAAATGAATGAATTCCTTGTTTATTCCACCGAGAACTAATGAAGTGCACCTTAGAAACAGATCATCATCATCATCATCATCATCGTTGTCATCGTTGTCTCGGGAAGCAGTTGAAGGCTCGGTGCCTTCCTCAAGACCCCTTCAACTGTGGATTTTTTCCTTGCTGGATCAGGAGATCAAACCTCCAAGTCCCAAGTCTGTCTTGTCGAGCCACATTTGGTGCACAGGTAAAAAATGGAGATTTGATCTTCCTTGACATTCAACAAATCAAAGACCTAATATTTTCTAACAGTAGATGAGATATTTGTAAATAAACTGATATTGTTTTTAATATGATGCTCATAAAGATGCTCAAGCACCTGCATAAAGCAAATTCTGAGAAGAATTCAAAGGGCTGATCTTCTCAGAGTGTCACAGATGGACCAAACTTTCTCCACGAGTCTTTCTCAGAAAGTTTTTGAGAGATATAATGCGTCAGGAGCTTCCATTTAATTATGAGGAGCACAAGCTCTTCCCACACAATCTCCAAGCTCTCCGAGAGAGATGACTCCTGAATCAGAGTTACAGACCCTATGGTCAAATTAAACGGATCGTTTAGGAGGAAGAGTGTCTTACGGAATATCAATTAGCCGCAGTTGAATAATTAAGAGAGTTTTTAATTAGCTGAGCACTGCAGTTTGAGCACATGGAAGGGAGGAGGGAGGCAAACGGCAAATACGTGCTGTGTCAGGGACAGGAGTGTAGCCTTTATTTCCCTCTGCTCCCCTCCTCTTTTTCAATCGCCTCTGCATCCATCATTTCATTTGTCTTTCCTCTTTCATCTCTCTCTGTCCTGCGCTCTGTTGCGCAAAGATTTTTGATAATATTAAAGGAGAAGAGCAGAACTGAGGTACAAGAGGCTTGGAGGGATGAAATGAAAATGTAGTACATGGGGTAAAGAAGGTTGAGGTTAAAGCTTTAAAAGAAGAAAATATAGATTATACCCTAGAGCTCAACCCAATGTCCTGACCAGAACTTCACTGAAGACCTCTGGAATGTTCCCAAAAGAAAGACAGAGTCAAAACGAAGCCAAGTTGGGTCAGGAGTGGCATGAAGTCATCCAACGGCATCATGTAAGTAGGGGGAAATCAGGCCTATTCCAACAAATACTGATTTCTGAACTCTTTGTAAGTTGAAACATTAGTACGGTAGGGTTTAAAAGTCAAAAAAATTTATATAAACATTGGATATTGGACTTCTCTCCAAAAGACAAAAAGAAAACTGAACCAGGAGGCTCCCAAGAGGCCTACAGCAAAATTAGGGGAGTTGCTGGAATTTCTGGCAAGTACTAGTTGTGTAATACTTGTGACAACCTCCGGTTCCCCTGAAAATATTTCAGTGTACTTTTCAGTGGAATTGGACAGATTGTAGGTCACCTTAAAGGTGAAAAAAGTTCTGAAATTATTCATCTTGGTCTAACTTTTTAAATAACAAAAACTTGGCATCTTGGAGGCGTATAGATGTTTTATCTTCACTCTCATTTCTGTCATTTTTGTTTTTGATCATTTTAAAAATAAATGCTCTAAATGAGATTATTATTATTTGGAATTAGTTTATAAAATAAAAAATAAAATGTTAATTTGAGCAAAAACACACATAAATGCAATAAAAATAAAGTGATTATTTGCAGTGGTCTCAACTTCCAAAGCTGTATGAGCACAAATACATTCTCTTGCCAGTGTATTAAATGCACCTGTTCAACTGCTCAATCAAATGACAGAAACTCAACTTGACATTTGGATGGTCAGGTCAGAAATTGGCATAAATAACATAAATGCAGACCCATCCTGCCTACTGATGGTTATGCTTGGTCGTAGTGGTGTACTCATGTGGCCAATGTGCTATAAGCACACTTTGGAGCCTTTAATACTAACTGAGCATCATTTAAATGCCACAGCCTACCCGAGTATTGTTGCTGACAATGTCCATTTCAGTGTACCATGTTTTGATGGATACTTCAAGCAGAATAACATACCACAAAACAGTAAGTTTACTGTACTCAAATGGCCTCCAGTAGAGGACCTTTGGAATGTGGTGGAACTGGAGATTTGCAAAAACTGTATGATGCCATCATGTCAACATGGACCTGTAATGGGAAAATTTCTTTTATATTTATTATATGTCTTATTTGTGTGATATGTAAAAAATGATATGTTACATTTATTAGTTAGGGTGCCTTTGGTGTGTGTGTGTGTTTCGACATGTATTTCTGGTCTTGCAGTCCCTGACTGTTTTGGTCACACCCAGCCTTGGTCTCTGTTAATTCACTGAGTTTCAACCTCACCTGCCGGAACTTTCTGTTGCCATAACAGGAAACCCAGGGTAGGTGTGTAACTGGTCTAGGCAGAAACTGATTGGCAAAAGTCGGGTTGTGGGACAGGACTATAAGAGAGACCGTCAGGGTTGTAAGACCAGAGCACTTCTGATGCTGCAGTGAAGGCAACAATCTTATGTAAGCTCTCTTTCTTTCACTCCATTCTCTCATCAGTTGCCTGTTATTTCCATGACAGGACCTACATCTCTAAGGAACATTTCCAGGACCATGTTGAAGCAATTGTATGAGGCTGTTCTGAAGGTAAAAGTTGGTTCTAGCAATAACGTGATGGTTTCTCCAAAATACTGTCTCCTGTTTGGCTTTTCATGCTTCCGTAATGGATTGTTCATGATTTCTCAGACTGTATCCATCCATTCTGTTGTTGGCTGCCTACTGTCTCTTTTAATTTCAACTGTTCTAAGCATAATTTTCTTTGCTGGTCCATTATCTTTAATGATGTTGACCACTGCAATACTGATTCAAACAGATACAATGAGCAAATAAGATACAGAAGAAATGATCCAGAACTTCTGTTAAGTGCTTTGATGAATCAAGACAATCCAGTTGAACAAAAGTGAAATGTTTTGGCAGTTTATCATTTAAAGACTCTAAATTTAATGTTAGATTAATTAAATTATTTTAGGCCTGTTGATATTGCAACATGTAGCAATATAACTGCAATACTCACGCTTGGTCTTGAAAAGCAATCATTTCAGTAAATAAGCATGACGAGTCTAAATCCTCAGAATTGATCAAAACTGTCTAATAGGACCATTTAACCTTGACTAAATGTAGCCTAAGGAGCAGGACTGACTCTTCTCCACTTACTCCATACGAGGAGAGACAGATAAGCTCTTGACAACATGCATTATTCTAAAACAGGTTAAAGAAGACATCTGTAAGGATGTTTAGAGGGCTGATCTTACAGTTAGCTGGTTTCTTAATTACTGAAAAGTGAACAGCAATTCATGCAAAAAAAGTTCTTTAATATATCAGAAATATTTATTGCAATATGGGGTTCTTTTGACATCTACCACATTTATCTTCCCTACATCTGAAATATTTCCATGTCGTAAGATAAACAAACAATACAAGGAAAGCAGAGCTGATGATAAATAGGGCTTGACACGTTTTCTGCTGGAGCAGAGCTTAATCAGCCTAAAGCTTCATGATGAAATAATGTGCAAGGATCCAACAAACAAGCCAATGTATTTTTAAGCAGATATATAAATATTTACTATCTATATTTTAACTCTTGTTCTTATAAAAAGGTCAAAAATGACAGCAGTGTGACTGTAATGCTAGCTTGTGTCCGTTAAGTCAAAGGAAGGTTTATGAAAAATTTAACAGCTCATTATGCTTAACTACATCTTCTGCCTTAGACATTTGTACCCAAATTAAGGAAATGCAGCACTTTTTCATGAGATAACAGTCCATCCATAACTCATAACACCTAAAAAACAACGTCAAAGCTAATCCAGGGTCACACATCCATCACACATTACCATAACAATCACACAAACAAATGGCCGGTTCAGAAAGGATGAAACTAAAGTCAAGGGTCAGGACCACTCTGCTGGACCAGAAGGAAGAAAAGAGAGAAAAGAGACAGGCAGAGAGAAAGACAGACAGAGAAACAAAGAGAGAAAAAAAGACGGAGAGAAAGAGCAAGAAAATGGAGAAAGACAGAAAAAAAGAGGTGGACAGAAAGACAAAGAGAAACTGAGAAAAAGAAGAGAGAACGAGACTGACTGGATGGATGGATGGATGGAACAGGATGTCTATCAGTCCAGAGAGCTTTAATGTGGATGAAACATGGCTGTATCTGAGCTACCTGAGACATCATCAGAGCTAAAAGCAGACAGGATGCCATGAAATGCAATTACATCATCATACAATGTAGAACTCAGTCAAAGCTCAAACAGTTCAGTCCAAAAGAGACATATTCATAACTGTTATTATAGCAATAAAGTAGAAATATATACAACAGAAGTCCCACAGGAAGTAGTTTGGACACAGTACAAACTAAAATGAGAGACGGTCCTTCACCTACAGCTCTCCTCCGGCTCAAAGGTGCCTGTGAAGTCAGGACATTACCCAACAGTCTGCACTGCTGTGACAGAAAGGGTCACTGGGTAATTGAGAGGGATGCTGTGCAGAGGTCAATGGTCAGCCGAGGGGGGGAGCTACCACGTCCCGTGTTTGGGGGATGTGTACTCCACATGGAAAAATAATGAACTGTTCTCGCTGGCTTCATTCTCTGTGAGTACAGATCAAATTAGCAGTGATCCATAAAGTCTGTCCTTTATTATTAAAGGGCCAGTCCCAATCAAACCTGCCGTGCTCTGGCCAAGAACCTCCGATCCACTGCTGCGCACCACCCTGACACAAGGATCAATACAGCGGACAACTCCACATACATATATCTCTGGTCTTCTGTCAGTCTTTGTTCTATTTAAATGGACAAAGACAGCATATAAGCACTGTTCAAGCATTACATTGTAATTAAATAAGCTCTCAAAGAGCTTTCAAAAGGACACGTCTATTTAGATTTATTATCTATTGTTACTCGTATGATTCATACGACTGACAAACAACAGATACACTCAGTCAATGTAATTCTGCATGTTTTAGACCAACCTAAGTTCTATTAGATATGCCATTACATACATCACATATGACAGCAGTAGATTTTAAGTATGGATCTGTAACACAAACCCAACCTTCATCTTAAGCCTAATCATAATCCCAACCCCAAGCTTAACCCTGAACTTAATCCAAATAAAAAAACCAACCCTAACACCTAATCTCAAAACCAGTGGCGATTGCTCTAAGACTGCAAGGGAAGCTCAGCTTCCCCTAAAATGTCAAAAAATAAGTGATCAATAATATACTGTTGTGTGTACATGTCATTGACTAAATATGCGCTACAACGCGCTCAACTTTTGTTCAGAATCAGCTTCTTATCACTGGTAACAATGCGGCTTTCCTCTCACTCATTCCTGCAGCTTCACAGTGCTTTAAACAGGGTGGACGCTCACCGTCCACAGAGTTCAATGGTAAAGCAAAGCGTGCAGCGAAACGAGACCGGTCATTGGATGAATCTTGGGCTTTGTCCAGCCAATCGGACGCTCAGCGTCTCTGGGGGTCTATGGGGCAGTGGGCTGGCCTCGGCTGGCCCGGACGCTCAGCTTCTGCATGATGATTGGATGATCTTTCTGAGGCTGAATCCCTTTTTGATTGACAGCTAAATGAGCGAATCAGTGATCTTTTGGTGTAAACATCCGGAGACTTTCCTAATCATCTTAGCGGCATTTTCTTTGTTAAAAACGACTAGCGACAAGTCGAGCTTTTATTTCTGGTGTTTTTTGTAGCTGCTTGCGTTTGGAGACTGACTTCTATCACTCTTTCTGACTTCTATCGCAGTTTCTGTCCAGCGGGAGCACTCACAGGCGGACACACTTCACACTAGACTCGCGCCAGTAAAGAGCTTCTCCTGTTTTTAAAGCGGTTCAAGTCTTACACCCGCAACACCATGAGCCAAGGCCGTTTAAGCAGCCTAGCTCTGCTGGCCATTGAGAGGACACTAGTCAAGTCCCTGGAAAAGACGCCTTGTTGGTACGACAGGGTCACAGATCATTTTCTTGAAAAGGAATGGAGGGTAGAATTTACGTATAAATAAACCGAAACATTTTATGATGTAGCCCGAAATTGAGCTTCCCTTCCTTGAAAGACCAGCATCCGCCACTGCTCAAAACAAACCCAAACCCCTAATGCTTACCCACCCTAACCTTTATCCCTAAAATCTAACCATAGCCCCAAACCTAATCTCAGTGATGACCCCAACAACAAACCCAACTCTAATCTGAACCGCCAACCCTCAAACCCTAAAACCTAATCTCAGCACAAAATCAAACCCCTAAGCTTAACGCTACCCCTAATGCTTACCCACTCTAACCTTAATCCAAATCCTAATCCTAAACTCAGCCCTAACCTCTATCCTAACCCCAAATTCTAAAACTTAGTTCTAATCCTAACTCCAATCCTAATCCTAAACCGAAGTTGACTTTGTGGTAAAAACACTGAAGGAACATTAACAAAAGTTCCAACCTACACATGAACTCCGAGACATCAGAGAAAGACGAGACGGAGGAAACGTCTGAACATAATGAAGATCAGATTTATGATGTTGATGATGAAGCTTTAGTTAAGAGTAGTTTCCTCTGCTTATGGCTCTTATTCAACACGAGCCTACGACGACATTTCCAGATCAAGTAAAAACCTTAATTGTGAAAACAATCCATTTTTTTTAATACTTTACATTTCTCATATCAACCAAATAAAATTATCTACAAACAAAACCAATCAGACTTCATTTAAGTTGCCATTAGTTCTGTTCAAGTCATTTTAAACATCTGAACACCAGCTTTAGGCAGAGAATCTCAAAGGGGAGCAGAGTGACTGACGCTGTGCTTATCAATGTGAGAAACAAGGACAGACTTCAACAGCTTAATGTGGACAAAAGTTATAAAAATGAGTCATTAAAAAGGCAAAATCCACAGGCATCTTTTTACAGTAGTCTTATGAGTCGTAAAGATGGGGACAGCCATTAACAAACCTGCTGCCCAATAATGATGTCCTCTCCAAGTCTAGAGTCAAGTTTTAATAACATTGTAAACACATCAGTGTCACTGCTGGTGCACCAACCAAAACTGTCCAACAAGGTTGGTGTCTCTGAAAAAACAGTGTTTAACATCTCCAGCAGCTCACTCACACACCACCACCATGTCGGTGTCACTGAGAATGATCCACCAGTTCTGTGGGGGTCCTTATCACTGAAGAACAGGCTGATAAAGAGAAACTGATGGATTACAGTCTGTAAGTGCACCTGTACGGTCAGTGGAGCTAAAATGGACAATGAGTCTACATACAAGCTCTTTGCACCTAATGAAGTAGTCAGTGAGTGTATGGAAGATGTAGAACTTTCTTTAGAAGGTATTAGAAAAACCAACCATTGCACAAAAGCATAATTAGGTCCACTGGTCCAGCTCTATACTGACAGAATGCTACTGAGACTCCTGACTGTGGAGATCTCTGCATGATGAGATTCCTGCCTTTGTTAGACCAGTTGCTCACCAAAGCGGCACGGTGGCTTAGTGGTTAGCACGTTCGCCTCTCAGCGCTGAGGTCTTGGGTTCAAGTCCCCATCTGAGCGGAGTTTCCATGTTCTCCCCGTGTCTGTGTGGGTTACCCTCAGGGACTCCGGTTTCCTCCCACAGTCCAAAAACATGGAGATCAGGTGAATTGTCTACTCTAAAAAAAATATCCTGGTGCGTATGTCTGTGTATAAATGTGTGTATGTACATATGTACAGTCATGGCCGAAAGTGTTGGCACCCCTGAATTTTTTCCCAGAAAATGAAGTATAGTGGTAACCCTACTTACGAGCATCCCTACTAACGAGTATTCCAGGTAACGAGTTGAGATCTCGGAATATTTTTGTTCCAGGTAACGAGTAAAATTCCAAGTAACAAGTAGCATAAATTTGTTCAACTATGCCAACCGCTAGGGGCGCTGCGGTCGTACCATCCCTAGATGCTACCGTAGAAGAAAAGGTCAGTCAATACCTTTGACCGAAAGTGAAAGTGCTAGTGAAAGCACCGCTAAGGTAGCAAAAGGTAGTGAACAAGAAAGTTAGATACATTTTACTTTTACTTTTCATATGATAAGTGTAACCATGCCATACACGTATGCCCATCCTCCTGTCCTCCTTAGCCGCCAGCCTACACGAGCACCATCAGTCTCCCTCTCCTCAGCATCCAGCCTACACGAGCACCGTCGTCGTCTCGTTTATTTTTTAAAAAACCCATATAAACACATTATTTAGCATGTTAAAATATACTGTATATTGGCTGGCTGACACGGATTAATCAGTTTTACATGTATTCTTATGGGGAAAATTGTTGACGCTATGAAATTTTTAAACAACATATTTTTCTCTTAAAATGATACATTCCCTCAGTTTAAACTTTTGATCTGTGATTTGTGCTCTATTCTGAATAAAATATTAGATGTTGGCACCTCCACATCATTGCATTCAGTTTTTATTCACAATTTGTTTAGTGTCCCAACTTTTTTGGAATCCGGTTTGTAATAATGTAACAAATGCATCTTGATACATTTTCATATTGTTTTTGTTTTATATACTATTAACTTCTTAAAATACAAACATTCATTCCTGATTAACTACAATACTTATTTTAGGAAATAGTTTAGTTGTATAATCATTTATAATGTCGGGCCATATTGGTGTACTCTTTTTATTTGGCCTTAAATTCAGTGAGAAATAAACATCTAAGCACAGTTTATGATAAATGAGCTTGTTTTGTCTGCAGATATAAAAATGGGTCACTCATGCTTGCAAATCGATGTGCCCACCTTACTCAAGAGTTACGAAAAAATAAAGAACAATTTATTCATGAATTCTCAATCACCAACATAAACCAGTGGTCATACATCATCTACCAATAGGTACACTCTACATCCATCTCAGGCTAAAGAATGACAAATCCCTTTATTTTTCTGCATTGAACACTTGGCTTTGGCTAACGTAGAAGATGCCATGTTCCAGTCGCTGGTGGACACCAGCCTTGGAGAAGATTCGGAAGGTTTCATCAGTCACCTGCCAAACCCACAGCTGGAATGTGATAAGTATTCAGATCAGGGAGAGTGATAAATCGACTGATCGGCAGCCCCGAGGTATTAACTAATTGATAAAGCACTTCATGGTCCAACTTTTATCTCAGCTGAGGCCATAGGGGAGAAACCTGAGGGAAATCAAATCATCTGTCACTTTCAGAGAAAGCAGCCTCTGAGGAGGAGCAGACCAATCCACTACCAATCAGACATGTCACACCAAAAATATACCTCCCCTATAGACCCCGGGCACCAGTCTGAGACATACACCATACAAACCAACTGAGAGGCAAAGTGACACTGGGCCAAAGAGGATGTGGGGAATATACTGTTGCATACAGAACAAATGTGTTCACCTAAGAGAATGAAAGAACAGCAGAACAAAGTGAGTGTGTCAGAGCTCAAGAAAGGCAAAACACCGGTGATTACATTACATACTTCAAGTGTACAGTGCCAATATATTACACATGCACCAATGAATCAACTGTGTGTGAGAGAGAGAGAAAAAAAGACAGAAGAGTGAAAGAAAGAGTGAATGATAGAGAAAAAAGGGAGAGAGAAAGAGAGAGAGAGAGAGAGAGAGAGAGAGAGAAAGGAGAAATAATGAAAGGAGAAAGAGAAACAGCAAAAATGCAAAAAGAAAGGAGAATGAAAAAGAGAAAGAACAAGAAAAAAGAAAAGGGGAGAGATAAAAAAGGGGAAAGAGAGAGATCAAAGAATTAAAGAGAGGAGAGAAATAAAAGGGAAGGGAGAAAATTAAGAGAAAGAAAGAACAAGTAAAGAGAAAGGGGAACGAGAATCAGAATCAAAGAAAAAACAAAAGAATGAAAGAAAGAGAAACAGGAAGAAAGAAATTAAGAAAGGGAGAAACAGAAAGAAAGAAAAAGGGAAAAAAGAGCAGGAGAGAAAAAAACAGAGTGAAAGAAAAAAAATCAATGAAAGAATGAAAGAAAGAGAAAAAGGAAGAAAGAAAGAAAGATAGAAAGAAATTTTAAAAAGAGAGAAAGACAGAGAGATAGAGAGAGAGCGAGAGAAAGAAAAAGGAGAAATAATGAAAGAAAAGAGAGAAATAAAAGAATTAAAGAGAGGAGAGAAATAAAAGGGAAGGGAGAAAATTAAGAGAAAGAAAGAACAAGTAAAGAGAAAGGGGAAAGAGAATCAGAATCAAAGAAAAACCAAAAGAATGAAAGAAAGAGAAACAGGAAGAAAGAAAGATAGAAAGAAATTTTAAAAAGAGACAAAGGAGGAAGAAAAAGAAGAGCGAGAGAGAAGGAGAAAAACAGAGAAAACAGAAAACAAAAAACAGAGAGACACACTATGACTTTTGGCACAATACAATCACATCATTATCATTAACATCTGCTTTCCACACATTAAACCAGACACGCACTGCCCTGTACCACCTCGTCTACATCTATGAAGCCCATCACACATCCTGCAGGTATTTATAGCCTGATCGTCCTCGTGCAGCGCCATCTGCAGGAGCCTGAAATTACTACCTTAAACATGCAAAGGAGCTTATTTCCAGTAAGCAGAAGAAATGTGGTACTAAGAAAGCATTTAAAAATGTGTAGAACAGTTTCATAAGATTCTCACTAAATATTTCAAGTCATTTTCAGAGAAGGTCAGTCAACGTTCCTCACCTGGTCCTGAGCTTTGGGTAGTGGCCGAAAGTCTGAGATCGCGGACACAAGCGGCTAAAATGAGTTTACTCTGCAGGGTGTCCAGGCTCTCCCTTAGAGTCAGGGTGAGGAGGAGGACATCCGGGAGAGACTCAGAGCAGAGTCGCTGCTCCTCCATGTTGAGAGGAGCCAGTTGAGGTAGTTTGGGCACCTGGTCAGGATGATTCCTGGACGCCTCCTTGATGAGGTGTTCAAGGCATGTCCAGACCCCGGGGAAGACCCAGGACTCACTGGAGAGATTACACCTCTCAGCTGGCCTTGGAGTCCTCTCATATGAGCTGGAAGAGGTGGAGAGGTTGGTCTGGTCTACTTTGCTTGGGTTGCTACTCCTGCAACCCGAATACAGATAAGTGGAAGATGATGGATGGATGGATCTTCTGAGAAATAACTCAGTATCTGCATGACACCTTTTATCAGGCTGCAGTGGCATCGTAATCACTCCAAATTGGGAATATTGCGATAACAGCTCCTAATGCAGATATCATCACTAGTCAGAGGCCTACGTGAAAAGTCCATAAACTGGACACGCCATTGTTGGATTCATGAGAAGATGGGTAGATGCAGTTCCCTCACGACTTTTCTTCTGCTCACTTCCATAACCTTTGGGCCTCCACACGTCCAATTAAGAGAGAAGCTGCTGTCTCACCACATTCTGAGCAATTATCAGAGCGCTCTGCTCCACTGGGGAGAGAGTTAGCTAATTGTCTTAATTTGCACAGGGCCTTTTTCAGCTCAACAAACAAACAAACTCGTTGAGGTTGTCTGCCATTAACGGAGATGCCGAACTGAGGTGGTAGGTCCCACATGACTGCTGTTCAGTTGATAACGTTCAGCTTAAAGGTTTAATGCCTTGAACAGGCAAAGATTAGCATCTCCAGAAATAAATTTAGCTATTCTCGGTTGCTCTGCGAATAGAGTCAGGCATCCACATCCTCTTAGTCCACACTGTCATTAAACTAAGCATCATATATCAGCTCTTCCCCATCTACCCTCAGGGGATCTCTTTGGCTTTCTTTCCATCACTCACACATACAGTGTTACATCAAATCGTGATCATAATTGATTTATTATTAATACGTAAAATATCATTACATGCAAAGGGATTTAGTTTTAATGTTGATCAGTTTGGCTTATAGCTCATGAGATGGCCAATCAGTCAAAGTAATATGATAATCAGTAGTAGCTGTGGGCAGTTGCTGGATATCTCCATAAAGCTTGTCAGCAGATGGAAGCATGAAGTGCTCTAAAATCTCCTGGTAGGTGTTGACTTTGGACTAAACACAGTGGACCAACAGCAGCAGCTCAAACCATCACAGACTGCAGAAACTGCACACTGGACTTCAGACAGCTTGGATTGTGTGTCTCAGACTCTAGGAGCTGATTTACAATTATACAACAGTTAGTTCCGACCTCACAATCTGATTGGTTGAGAAGTATTCTAACCGTGCTGATATACGTGATATCAGCATGGCCTTCTCACACTAAAGCTGTATCACTCCACGGACGCGTTGCCTAGTAACGGCATATACACACAAACATTTTTGTATCTGTGTTTATACAACCTGCAGATATGAATCAAATGGATGCCTTTAACATAACATTTGACCTGCAACCAGTTTGGACAGACTCTGAAGAAGAGTGTGACTCCACACCTGCATCAAATTCTGAATCTACGAACACCACGAAAACTGTTACGTTGACTACAGTGACGGCAGATCAACTGAACGAGCTGGAACTGGCTCGAAATGAGCAAAATACAATTCGACAAACAAAGTGGGCTACAAAGTGCTTCACGGACTGGCTCTTACAAAATGACTTTAAGGTCAATTTGGTAACAGTTGAAAAAGCTGAGCTGAACTTAATACTTAGGCAGTTCTATGGCTCTATCCGCACCACAAAAGGGGAGCTTTACAGTATCAGCAGCTTTTGTAGTTAATAATTATCTTACTTTTTTTTTTTTAGGTATTTTTATATTTAGCACATGCCTTGAATTTTGTATTTTTTTCCCGCTTAATCTTCACTTAATCCCAATTTTGATTTAAAGTTAACATTCGTGGTGTTAGCCTGTATAAACTATACGCCATATTGTAGCCTTTGAGACAAGCCAGGGAACTGTTACAGTTACACTTGTGGAACTACTTTTTGGCGGAAGGCCGTATTAAAGCATATTCGTTATGAATTTCTTGAGGTTCTTTGATTTCTTTTTTTTTTTCGTTTATTTTGTAAAAAAAACCTGTTGTATAAAAGCAATAGAACACTCGAGGTCGTGTGTTATCACGAATAACATCACGGCTATGATGATCTACGGCACTCACCTTCGGCTCGTGCCTACGACCAAATCACAGCCGTGATGTTATTCACGATAACACACTCCCTCGTGTTCTATTGCTTAAATGAAATGTAAAATTGACTCTGAAAAGAGGACTTTGGAGCACTCAGTTCTTGCTCTCCTTAAGGCCAATTTATACTTCTGCGTCGAACCTATGGTCTACCCTACACGTAGCTGCAAACCCTATGCCGTACCACAGGGGTGTCCAAATCCAGTCATGGAGGGCCGGATTCCTGCAGTTTGGTGATCTTCCTGATCAAACACACCTGATTCAGTTCAGCAGGTAATGAGCAGGTTTAATTGTAGTGTCAGAGCAGAGAAATCACCAAACTCTGCAGGAATCCGGCCCTCCAGGACTGGATTTAGACACCCCTGCCGTACCATGACACGCACCTCTATTGGAATGCAATTACACATTGCGTAAACGCAAACCGCAGCAGCTGTGATTGGTCTGCCACATCAAATCCCAGCCTCTGCATTTCCACCTTCGCCATCAGTTTTAAAATCGTCATTACAAGCTGAGAAGAGAGAAACCAGCTTATATGACAATGGATCAAGTTGAGCAGAGACTCACTGAGGAAGTCCAAAAATACAAACATCTCTATGATTCCTCCTCATAAAACTCAGAGGACTCAAAGTCAACACAGCACACCAAGGAACTCAACCCAGTGGCATAGAAACCCTATAACCACCTAGTGCTTTGGCGGTGTAATTGTAGCAGGTCACAGACATACCAACGCAGAAGTATAAAATGGATTTTACACTCCTTGTGTCTAGTGTTGTTAAGCAAAGCCTGGCATATGATGCTGCACAGACTGTTGAATACCTGGCTCACCGGCCCAACTATTGCTAGCCAACTGTATCATCCCAGTTATCACAGTTGCAATGTGTGGGCCAGATCCAGGCCATCATTTGATTGTTATCAGAGTCATCCTCATCACATGCGACTGTGAGCTGACAAATTAATCCTCCAATACTGTTCCAAATCAACATGCCTGATAAAGCAGAAGACCATGATGTCTCCTTTAGCAGGTCTGCAGCCTTGTACTCGTGTTACAGTGATGAGCTTCACTGCCTTACAACTACTTGTCCTGGGTTAGTTTCCCTGATAATGTGCAGTGGTGGGGGCAGCCATAGCTTAAAGATTAGGGAAGGGGGACCGGGGAGGTCACCAGTTTGATCCCCTGAACCAGAAGGATTTGAACAAGGCACCTAACACCCAACTGCTAACAGGTGCTGTAGATGATTGGGCAATTGCAAGATGTCCAATTCCTGTGTGCAGCACTGAGGTTCCACCATTCTCATGCACTTCCATGCAATGTTCTGCTTTTATTGAAATTTGCAAGCTTAACAAAG
The DNA here is from genome assembly GCA_036984385.1 of Crenuchus spilurus. Lineage (NCBI taxonomy): Eukaryota > Metazoa > Chordata > Actinopteri > Characiformes > Crenuchidae > Crenuchus > Crenuchus spilurus. Next base: position 89,673 of record BRDA01011145.1, on the reverse strand, counting down.
TGAAGACGTAATGGACTAGACCATAAACGTCATGCCTGGCATCTGTCCACTCGGCAGCTTTCTCTCCTCTGAAGGCATTTTAAACATCACCAGGGGAAAAGTCGGTTTCAACTTCTCAAATGAGATCTAAAAATAGTCTGCATTGTAAAAAAGGAAGAATGAAAGAACGTGAAAAGGCCTCTTCTGCAGATTGCCTGCGTGCTGAAGTCCCCCCTGCTGCTTTTTGGGCTGTAAATTGACTTTACAAGCTTTGCTGTCAGAAAGCAGCTTTTCTGACACCTGTCTCCATCCATCAATCCAGACTAGCTGTAGTCTGGCAAACGGGTGACCAGTAGAGCCAATTAGCTACCAGGGTGAATGCTGGGCACCGGTGCCAACCAGAGAGGCAGCCAATTAGGGGCAGCTTCAGTTTGAGCAAAACACTGGCACCCCTGAACGGAGACAAGGAGGGAAAGACAGCAGGAGTGCAGCTCACAGAGAAACAGGGCACCGCAGAGAATATGATGGGCATGACAGGATCTCTCACACTCACACTGTGAGCTCATACAGGGGAGGGAAAAAAACATACACCGAAATCACTAATGTGGCAAGAATACACATCTCATTCACACTCTAAACAAGGCTGATTCATCCATATGTTAAACCCAGACAGACAGGTACAGCCCACAACAGTCTGTGGAACATCATGTGCCAGTCTTTGCTTCTTAACACTAGACACATTCCTCAGATGTAGGGTTGTCACAATACACAGTGTATCACGATACTCAATAATAAATTAATACTCTGAAACAGGTTGTACTGAAAGAGAAAGTTAAGTCTTAAACATGGGGCTAGAATATTTTCTCTGAGTTAATTTTATTCAAATTGTTCTCCCAGGTCTACATAGAAGGTATGTGACTATGGTTAATGGTTGGTGTGAAATAAGTTATTTAAAAACATCTGATTTTGTCTTTTATGGCGGGCTCATTAATTTTTTTTTGCTCTGATTGGCTATCTACAGATGGACAGCATGCTCACATTGGACATCCGAGGAAGATGCTGTACATGGTATGGAAAAGAACTGTTTGAGAGAGGATATGAGAAGGAGAAAAATTTTAAATTGGATGGTGTTGAGATGTTTACCTGAAAGCAAATGGCTCTAGATCAGATGACCTAGTTCTGGCCCAGACTCACTACTTTCATTAGCCCATACTACCATGGAATGAGGGATGACTTTGTCTAAATCCAGATGCCAGAATACAGCCTCAATTTACCTGAATGAATAAGTCAGTGGTGGTATGCTGGCTGGCTGGCTGTAGTTGGGCCAGTTTAGGCCCAAAATAGAAATGGGCCTCAAACATTTTGGATGGTAGGTTTTATTTGGGCCACAAGGGGCCCAGAGCTCAAATGCCATGACAAAGCTTAAACATGACTGTTACAACCAGGCCAGGTTTGGCCCACAGTACACTTGCCACTGCTATACTGACCCGTAAATGCCTTATCTTGGATTTATTCTGTCCAGAATTAGCTGCTATCTATCCAACCATTCTTGGCTCCTTTTAAATAAGGTCAATATTTTAGTTTCTTAGTAATCTTATTCTACTTTTTCACCAAAAAGTGCAGAAATTCAATCTAGAGATGGTGCTGGTTCCCATGAACCAATGATAAGTTTTTAATTTTGGAGTATTTAGTTTTGGCCTGGAGCTAACTGCTACAAGCTTTGACCATCGTGTGAATTTTTTTTGTCAACTGCAAGGGTATTTTTTTATCAAGTGCTAATGGTACCATCTGCAGCCTTGCAAACATAAAAACTCCTCATGAATATTAATAAGTCAAGAGTTGGTTGTTTTTAAGGAAAGTTAACAAAAAGATGTTCAGTTACAAATATCAGAGGTGGTGGCAACTGATTTGTCCTACAGAGTCCAGCACATTAGAACTCACTATTTTTACTTATGCAATGTCCAGCAGCCCTTTTAGACAGTCACAATGTTTCAAAGCACCTAATCCCCATCTGCTCCCCAGGCACCATCGACTGGGGCTGGCCACCACTTTGGGCACTTTCATTTTCACTTCAATAGTAATCAATTTGATGTGCAATTTAGATGCATAGGTACAGTATAGAAAGAAAAGCGATGGGAGCGCCAAGTCCCCGCTCCAGTGGAAATGATGCAAGAAATCCAAACACAAGCAGTTACAGGACACACTGGCAGTCACTTGTAAATCACCCAGAATGCATAAGTGTGAATGATGACTTAGTTTTAATGCCAAGTCAAAATGAACGAGTCAAATCTGCCATCTTTTACAACCCAGTCCAGCTGTTGTCCAGGTTCCTGTGGAAACATCCTCTTATTTAAAATTAAAAATAAATTCATAGTCAGCCTTAGTGATTAGCTATGGAATCTTAGCCCTCCCAAGCCCCCCAAACCAAAATACCACCTACAAGTGCATCCAATTCAAAACCCAGCAGGTCTTCTTTAATACCTGGGAAATTAAATTGTTGGGTATTATCAGTCAGGGCCACTCGGCTGTATCTAAAATGTAACAGCATTTTTCAAGCGAACATATTTGCGAAAGGACATTTGCTACAGCTGGCACTTTTCTGAGGACCAGCGACGACGACAAGAAGAAAGAGGAGGGGGAGGTTGTCCTCTTGAAATATAAGCTTAACTGAAGTGGCGTCTTCAAGCCAACCAACCATCAAATAAAAACATCCGGAGAGTTTTAATAGGAAGAGCTTATTGTGGGAGCAGAAAACTGAATTGGAGAAAAAAAAAACTAAACTCAACACAGCATTTCAGGACACGCACAAGAACACGAGAGCGAAAAAAACTACCACAAAAGTTGGTGCTTACCTCCCTAAAACTCCCATCCTTCGACCCAATGAGCCCTTCTTAAATGTACTAATGGGGTATACACTCACTGGCCAACTTCATTATGTACACATCACTTATTGTCTATTTTAGCTCCACTGACCACATAACTGCACTTTGTACACTGTGGTCCAACTGTTTCTCTGTATACTTTGTTCTTCAGAGCTAAAGACTTTCACAGAGTTGGTGAATCATTCTGAGTCCTTCAGTGACACTGCTGTGGTGGTGGTGGTGTGTTAGAGTGGCACGACAGAGGTGCTGGAGATTTTAAACACTGTGTGCACTCACCGTCATACCTGCCTTGTTGGTCCACCTTGTAGCTGTAAAGTCGGAGGCAGTAGCTCAGCAGTTTGTGTTGGTACTCTAGTCCTTCAGTGGTGACGCTGTTGGCTGGATAGTTTTGGTTGGTATATCAGCAGTGACAAGGGGTCCAAAAACAAAGCATACAGAGAAACTACAGTCTGTACAAAGTGCAATTATATGGTCAGTGGAGCTGTATGTGTACCTAATGAAGTGGCCACTGAGTGTACATGCATAGTGAAACACTGAGCACTATGAAAAGCAACATTCTGGCTGGTTTACAAGGTGAAGAATTGCCAGACATTTCACGCTTTCTTAGACACACATTTTAAGGGCTTTTTGCAAGAGTGTCTGTTCTTGTTGTCTCAACAAATCACAATCCCCCAGCCATCACGCGAGTCACGCCGGTCACTGAGCGGGAGATTGATGACTCGGTGCTTGATTGAAATGTCTGCCCCAGGGAGTGCCAGTGTCTGAACAAAATGATGTGCTGTATGATTGATTGGCCAGCCTGAAACTTTGCTGGAAGGCCCGAGTCACCGAAATCCAAAACGCTATCAGACTTAACGACTTTATTAATGGACAGAAACGCTGAAAGCATTTGTGCATGAAGAACTATAGCGAAGCTTTCTGAGACATCCTGAAAATGGGATTTTGGGGGGATAACTCGGGGGTATCTGTGAATATCTTCACAAATCCAAATTTAATCACAGACTGCACGTACGCATCTCGCAGTGACGAAATGGAATCGATGAACACAACTGGAGAACATGGCCAGAGGTTTGATATGATCACACTGAAGCCTTGGCTTACTTTTTGTGTAAAAACACTCAGAGGAATGGGCCTTTGATATGAGCAAAATAAATTTTTGTGTGCTTCCCTTCACCCAGAAATAACATTTACACAAACTTCCACTGACCCCAGGTGCAGTTAAGCACTCAAGTCTGTTTTGAGTCAAAATTTTGCTTTTTTACTTTCAAATAAGATGTGAGGCTAAAATTAATCTAAAAAGACAAAACTTCTCAACCAGCTCAAACCAAACATTATCATCTAAACAACTGTGCAATTTTAGGTGACTGAGCTCCAGAATTTGTTATCAAAAGAAGCAAAATGTGACCATGTCTTGGCTGACTGACTAAATCCAGTTTAAAGGGAAAATGGTGTAATGAACGATTTGTTTAATGAGAACTAGTGTATCATAAAAATGAGAAAATCACAAAAAAGTTTGTGTTCATAATTTAATTAAAAAATGTACACGGTATGAAAGTTATTAAGTATGGGGCCGGCCTGTAAGCGTCCATTTAAGCAAGTGAGCAACACGCTTTCAATAATGAACTGCGGGGCACGCCCCATGCAGCCAATTTAAAAAAGATTTGCATACGCAAGCTTATGTGAATATTGTTTACGGTATCAGCGTTGCTATGCAGCTTGCCACTCAAAAACATTACAGTAACTGTTAGCCACTGCCAGCAAGACAGTATAATGAATCACATTGACAATTTAATCAAAGTTAACAGTTAGATAACATGCAGACAGTCATTTTACCTCAGCAAATGCTGCATTTCCTTTATTCAGGAAATGGAATCAAACTGTATTTAAGCTCCTTTGGTCACAATAACCAAAGTTAAGGTAACGGAATACCACCGGTAAGTAAGTCTCCCGATAGGGGCTGCATCTCACGGTGGGGGTGCTTTTTGGAATTTCACTGATGAGGTGCATTTGTGGTTGAATTAACTGAGCAAGTAGGTTTGTATGTAGTTTCACTGACAAGTGGTATGCTGCCCACAGAATTTATTGTGCCCCACCTGGCTTTCTATTCTAGAGACGCCACCAATTTAATAAGAAGTATTATCACAATTATAATAAGATGTATTATTAGTAGTAGTATTAATTATCATTATTATTATTATTATTATTATTATTATTATTATAATAAAGTCATAAAAAATTTTTTTTTTTCAAATATTGAATGTTTTAAATATTAGAGTATAGAACTGATTGCTAAATTTGAGCATTGAAACTTTCTTTTCTAAATTCTTGGAGCAAGTCCATGCTGCCTTAAAAAAATCTGATTTTAATAAAACTGGCACATTTTTTCTGTCCAAAATGGATTTGCTACGCAACATAACATTGAATTAACATACTGACATCAGAATAAACAGAACAAATTGCGCTCTGCATGTAAAAGCCTTAGGAGTGGTTTTAATACAACCCTTCTGCAAGTGTTTTTTTGTAAATGAATGAAAAGAGCCAGGCCTTGTGATATAAACAGCAGATCTAGTGGGCTTAGGAGAATGATTATCAGTGCTAGGAGAGACACGAGAGGCATCGAACAGCAGCAACAGGCTCAGAGTGCTGCATGCTTGCCGGCTCGGGGCAGGTAATTGGTGTGGCTAATTTCGGCACGTTCGCCGCAATTCCACAAGAACGCAGCCGAGTACTCATGGGTACCGATTCTATTGTACGTGACATGGAGAGACGGGAGGCCAAAGCATGAGCAGAATTCTGATGAGGACGTGATCGATATCTCCTAGGATGTGGAGAGGAAAAATAAAAATAAACTCCCTCTTCTCCTTTTCTCACACACACACACAACAAAGCCAGCTTTACAGCTTTCGGCCTCAAACACTAGCACTCTTACTGAAGGTATTAGAGCTAAAGTCTTCTTCCTCAGAAGAAGAGAAAGAAAAAGTGAAAAGCTCAAAATCGTAGAATTATAATCAATCATTCAGTTTTAAAAGGTTCCATTCTTACAGGTTGATATCAAAGCATATTTATTATTATAATTACTGTATTATCGAGTTGATTCTGATTGGCAACCATGTTGATGTTTCTCCACAGCGTCATGGTTTCTGATTGGATCTTTAGGGTTCTGATTGGTTTATTCATCATTCCTCTTATTGTATCCATCCATGTTGATGGTCCTCTTCCTTTTCAGAACTCTGATTCTTCTCAAGATGTATCCCAAGTCAGAGATCTTCAGTTTGGTTATCTGGGCTTCTTTAGGATGGTTTAAACTGGTCTTGGGTCTTGTACAGCTGGTACAAATTATTCATGGAAGTCCTTGATGCAGCAGAAGACTTATGAGAGAACTTTACAAGTAAAAGCTGAGCTTTGATCCACTTATTTGTCCAAATTTCTCTCAAAAGTCTCCTCCAGCACATAGAATAAGGAAAAAAAGCTGCTAAAACTGGGCCAAATTGGACCATTTTACTTGTAATATTCGTTCCAGTCCCATGACACGGGAAGTCCTGCCGCATCAAGGATTTCCAAGAATGATGGCGCATTGGTTTGGACAGACACAAATCCTTTAGGGTCTAACATGGTGCTAATTTGTACACGGTGTACCAGACCCCAGACCAGGATAAAGCAAGGGCTGGCATGCCACTCTTGCTTTGTCTATATGACCTGTTTTGGGTTGTAACTGTCCCAAGGTTGAGAGAATACAACTAATAATACATGGACCGAAGGCCTGTGTTAACTTCCCAAGAGTGAGGACAAACTGCGGAGTGGCACAAAGCACAAACGGCAGCTCTCCATAACAAAATGTGCTTCAGGAGCCTTGATTGATGGTTAAAGATTGAGGGCTTTCCAGGCAGGCACCCGTAGGAAAGAGTCCAGGCCTGGTTGCACAAAGGACGTAACAAATCATCTTTGAAAGGTCCATCTATTCGTGGCATGCTGAGTACAGCAGAACCGCGTATTACCCCCGGAGAGAACTTTCAAACACTTATTGATGTTTTAGAGGCGATTTAAGCTCATTTCAATTTCCAATTACAAACATGCTACAACCAACATTATTCTGCAATATAAGGGTAAAGTATTGATCGGCGTGTACTGTGCTGCTGTAGACTTGTGTTGTTTATTAAAAATCATCTCATCTTGTCGATTGTTCTGCAACGAGGCTATATGTATGCTGAAAATTACACACCGTGGACTTAATAAATTCAAAATAAACATGCATACTGGACTGTGTCTTGATTAAACTGTGATGGGAACATGTTAGAAGAGATTATATTAAGCCAGGTCACTCTGCCAGCCTCTAGTTGCTGCTCCAGCAGAGAAAGGAGGATTCTTTAAACAACAGTGCTGTCAGGACTGACCGTTACAGGAGAGAGGGCCGTGCGAAGCAGCTGATAACCTGTCAGATTCTATTAACTCAAACTCGCCTAAAAAAAATGCTAAAAATTAAACAAGACTGGACGTGTTATGTCTGAGAAATGTGCCTGTGAAGCAAAACAAACCTCCATGTTTTCATTCCCATGCTGTACACAGATAAGCCAAAACATTACAACCACACAGAGATAACACTGATTATCTCATAAAGGCATCATGTCGAGGTTTGGCATGTGTTATTATTAAGCAGTTAGTACTGGAAGGAGCACTCACAATATTTAACAAGTTTAATACCATGCAAAAGTTAATGTTGATCAGGGTGGCTCATAAGTTGGCCAATCAGTCACAGTAATATGATGGTCAGTAGTAGTTCGGACTGTGGGCAGCTGCTGGGCATTTAATAAAGCTTGTCAGCAGATGGAAGCATGAAGTGCTCTAAAATCTCCTGGTAGGTGTTGACTTTGGACTAAACACAGTGGACCAACAGCAGCAGCTCAAACCATCACAGACTGCAGAAACTGCACACTGGACTTCAGACAGCTTGGATTGTGTCTCTCAGACTCTAGGAGCTGATTTACTAATGAAATGTAAAGAAAAGAGGATGTTGGACCAGTTCTGGTTCTGCTTAGTCCAGGTAAGACACTTCTGATGTTGTCTCTGGTTCAGGAGTGTTGATATTAGGGATGTAGCACTGAGTGATAAATTCTAATAATCTATATTATACTGCATTTCCAATTTTTGTGAACCATACTGCCATAAGCCATACTGACCAACACTGCTTTAAATTAAAGCTTTAAATGCTTAAATTAAAGTATGAATGAAAATGAGACTTATCTAAATGTTTTAGATTAAACATTTTGCCAATGTGATTGCACACAACAGAATTTGACCTCCGCATTTAACTCATCTGTGCAGTGACACACACACACACACACACACACTGGTGAACGCACTAGACTATGAGAACATGTGCTCAAGGTGGTGGGCAGCCCAATCCATGGTGGCTGGGGAGCAGTTGGTGGTTAGGTGCCTTGCTCAAGGGCACTTCAGTCATGACCAGCCCGGGGATCGAACCGGTGACCTTCCGGCCACAAGACCAGAACCCTAAACACCAGACCACAACTGCCCGTCTGTATAATTTACAAAGAAATTCTGAATAATTTGTCTGATCTTTCTCCAACCACCCCTCTCCACACATGTACAGCCTCAAGCCAAGAATGATCACATTGCATTGCGCTATTCCAAACGATCCTGTTTTATTTTACAGAGCAGGAACAATGTGTGAAATGAGCTATATAATCAATAGCACAGGTTTGTAAATTCTCCAGGGCATATAGTTCTTTACTTCATACTCAAAATAATCTTCTTCCTGTCAACACCAATGGAAGAAGCTCCCATCTGAGAAAGTGTTTACAAAGTGCAATTTACCACAAATAGAATTATGCTGCAGCTGTGTATATGCATTCGTTTTGAATTAGCACAGAACGAGAGCACTAAGAAATGTGTTCATTGATTGGCTTAAACACAGCGAGCATTATTCATACAGCATCCTTCTTAATAAATAGATACAGTATGTATGTACGCTCCTGTATGTGCTGTGTAGGAAAGGTGCTCTGTGGATTCATTAATGCTGCAGAAGAAACTCCCAAAGGACAATGGAGACAGAATTTAATAGTAAGAATGAATAAGAAATTTTAAAATAAATCCAGTCGTTTACCCAGATCTCATTTTATTCCATTTGCCGCAGGCCAGCTTTTCACAGACTTCTGGAATCAGCCTACCCAGACCTCCTGGCTATGAATGTCTGATCCACTACACAAAGACCCGAGATAATGAATACTAGCTATGTTAAAACAGTCAGGCGGACTTATAAGTCACAGATCTCGTGTTCAGTCAAAAGTCTGGGCGTGAAAACTTTAGAATACATGACTGGACATTAACTCCAGAACAAGCCCAAATTTTGGGGACACCAATTAAACTTCACATGCTTTTATTTCAAAGGAAAAAATGTTTTCCTCTTATGAGACTGTAATAAACTCAAATGCTGCTGCTTCAGATGCTCAGAGAAGATACTGGAGAAGGGTGAGGTAAGGACTGCGTCATCACTTTTAGTTCAGTAAGGGTCTCCCACAAGTTGATGAATTAAATGAAAATAACAGTAAATTGGTTTTTTCATGCCAATTTAATAAATAAGCTTGAGGTGCACATAACTGGAATATGATGTATAAATAGAAGATATTAGACCCTACACAACATCAGTAAACACTATTAATACAAGGAGATATTAGTCAATATACAACTTCATTAAACGCTATTAAAAAGTCAGAGATACGAGTCAATAAATAAAATCAATAAACATCATCAAATAGTAAGAGATATTAGTTCATAAACAACATCAATATACACCATTAATATCAAGACATATTAGTAAATATACAACCTCAATAAACATAGTAGTCCATAAACAACATCCAAGAACACTTAATAGCAGGAGATTAGTCAATATACAACCTCAGTAAACCCTATTAAAAAGTCAGAGATATTAATCCATAAACAACATCTAAAAACACTATAAATACCAAGAGATATTAGTCAATATACATCTTCAGTAAACACTATTAAAAAGTCAGAGATATTACTTCATAAACAACAATAAACACTATTAATACCAGGAGATATTAGTAAATATACAACCTCAGTAAACACTATTAAAAAGTCAGAGATATCAGTCCATAAACAACATCAATAAACACTATTAATACCAGGAGATAGTAGTCAATATACAACCTCAGTAAACACTATTAAAAATTCAGATATTAGTTCATAAACAACAACAATAAACATTATTAATACCAGGAGATAGTAGTCAATATACAACCTCAGTAAACACTATTAAAAAGTCTGAGATATTAGTCCATAAACAACATCTAAAAACACTATAAATACCAAGAGATATTAGTCAATATACAACCTCAGTAAACACTATTAAAAATTCAGAGATATTAGTTCATAAACTTCAATAAACTCTATTAATACCAGGACATATTAGTCAATATACAACCTCAGTAAACACTATTAAAAAGTCAGAGATATTAGTTCATAAACATCAATAAACACTATTAATACCAGGATATATTAGTCAATATACAACCTCAGTAAACACTATTAAAAATTCAGATATTAGTTCATAAACAACAATAAACACTATTAATACCAGGATATATTAGTCAATATATAACCTCAGTAAACACTATTAAAAGGTCAGAGATATTAGTTCATAAACAACAATAAACACTATTAATATCAGGAGATATTAGTAAATATACAACCTCAGTAAACATTATTAAAAAGTCAAAGATATTAGTTCATAAACAACATCAATAACACTAATAATACCAGGAGATATTAGTCAATATACAATCTCAGTAAACCCGATTAAAAAGTCAGAGATATTAGTCCATAAGCAACATCAATAAACACTATTAATAAAAGATTAGTCAATATACAACCTCAGTAAACACTATTAAAAAGTCAAAGATATTAGTTCATAAACAACAATAAACATTATTAATACCAGGAGATAGTAAATATTCAACCTCAGTAAACACTATTAAAAAGTCAAAGATATTAGTCCATAAACAACATCAATAGACACTATTAATACCAAGAGATATTAGTCAATAAACACTTAATAATAGGAAATATTTGTACATAAACAACCTCAATGAGACATTAGTCCCTAAACAACCTTAATAGGTGGCATGATGACCTTAGGCTCATGTTCAGCTGCTCCAGAGGGTCTCGTTCCTCTGTGAATATTTTTAAAAGGAGACTTTACCAGTCCATCTGTATCTGAGCATCTGTGTCAGCAATGTGCACTTTAAACAAACGCAGTTCAGTAAACAAAAGGGGTGTCTGAATACTTTCAAGCATACAGTGTAAATGAGGCTTGTGTGTGGACATGAACTAATTTGTATGTCTGCACAAGGTCAGGTGTGTGTGAGCATGTCCAAAATATTTAGAGAGAAGGGCTGTGTACTCTCAGTAAATATGAGGACAATTAGAGGACGGTCAGATAGAGCCATAAGGTCCTGACAGCAGTACCGACCAATCAGACCACACCGTCAGCCAATCAGACCCTGTCATTTCTCACTGAACCTCCCCTTTTAGTGCTGTTCACTTCACAGAAACAAGACAACCACATTAAAAAGTTATTTGCCTAAAGCCATTCGAGTCTGATGGAAGACTGTGCCAATCTGTGCCTCTTACAGCTGGCAAAAGTTATTTAGATTAACTGTAGAGTTGTGTTCAAGTTTTTGCCTCGGGCAGTCTTCAACACAAAGTTACCTTTTTACTACCCGGCTGAAAATGTTAAATTAATAGTGTGTTAGAAAATGCATTCAAAACACACACAATGGGATTTTTTTATGGTGGAAACATACCATCTCATTTCTTTCTACAATAAAAGTGATGCTCCAAGACATGAATTAAACTACAGTGCTCGAAAATGTTTATTTTAAAGAGAAAGACCACAAACAACTTGACACAAACAGTTATGATGTGTTTTATTGGGTTATTTTTTTTTTGTTTCATTAATTTTGAATCAGATTTTTTTTATTCAATTAGCCAAGGATGGCTGATAAAAATTGACATTCTGTTTTTGCAAAAATAAACGTGATGAAGCGTTCACAGAAAATAACTGAACCTTAAATAATCACAATTATCACAAATACTCATGATTAGGAAATTATGGAATAATCATGGCAGCCCTATGATAAGAGTTTATTTCAGTTTGCTTAAGCCAGCATTGTTTTGAAAACCAAAAAGCCTGATAAAAGGGAAAGTCGTGATTGACTGATTCATTGACTTTGGATTTACTGTTGAAATATTAGAACTGATTACAATATCACTGACGTGCAGAACTGCAATGTAATATTTTATTTTCTCCTTTTCATGACTGTGTAAATATTCTCACTTATTTGTATGAACCTGATGATTCAAGGATGACCTGATGCCTGATTTACAGAGATTTACTACTTTAAAGGCACTGTACACACTTTCAATCCAATACACTGTTTGTAAAATTGATGGACTGTTGACTCATGTTTTGTTAGCTTGGTCTGTTTTAACATTGGATAAAAAGTTTAGTGTTTGTACTCAGGCCTGGTTCTGGAAAAGGAAAACAAAGTGGCTAGAACTGAGACACACAACTCTATTCCAGCCAATCAGCATCATATTCTCGTTGATGTTTGTGCACAGGACGGGGGGAAGGGCAGAGGCAAAGAGCCGTGTAAACATTGGTGATGAGCATGAGAGGCCTCCGAACACCAATAGGCATGAAAGGGATGAGGATGTTACTGCATTCCTGCTCGATAGATGGGTAACACTGACATAATTTGTGGTCTGTGCTGGTGGTCGGGTTTTGGCTTATTCTGTAAATTACTCACATAGAGCTGTGCTCGGAGTCTCTCGTCTTCGGTCGTGATTCTCTCTCGGAGCAAGGCTCGCTGGTAACTGTCCTGAGCGGCCACTCTCTCTGCAGACAGGATCCTGCTCACCTCATCCTGAACCTGGGCCTGCGCATCTGCACGGGCCTGCGCATGAACCTGAGCTCTCTCCTTCTCCATCCTGCATATAAACACATGCACATACACAGGAAGTTAAAAGAGAAAAAAGGCAAATGATATCTTTATGGTAGGAGCAAGTTCTGTAACAATAGATACCCAAATAATAACACCAGTAAAAAAAAAAAAACAGCTCAGCACAGTACAAATTAAGCCCTATTTGGATTAGATTAAATGTACATGGGGGTCCTGGGGTAATTTCTTCTTTTAAAAGAGCTCCTCAGTGTTTTTATTTTGTTTTTGAGAAAAATTCAGACTGAATTATCTACTGTTTTTATTCAGATCCAAATCTATGACTTCCAAAGGCTGAGCCAGAGTCCTGGGCACCTGTGGAGCCGGGACACCTGTAGCCAGTTTCATCACTGAGGAGACGTGAATGATACGTCAGTACAGACTCCTCCAGATAAACTAATCAAATCCCAAAAGGAGCTGACAACTCTCCCATTTGCCCTGATGCAACAAGTAGAGGGCAGCAGCACCGACACCTGGAAGAAGTGTTAACACAAGCAGAAGTGCACAGCACAGGTAAGAGGCAGTAATTAGTAAGTACAGGTGTTTGTTTATGCGTGTTTGTTTACTTCCGCTTAAAACGGCATTGGTGGGCGAGCAGAGCGCTCCGGTAAAAGCCTGCCGAGCTCTCGGGAATGTCAAGACGAAATGTCCTGACTGTTTGAGCGGTCACCGGGTTCGCCCAGTTGCTAAGCAACCGCCTCCACCATTAAGCAGGCACCGCGATACGCGGAGTAAACTCGGCAAGATACAAACTGTAATCTGCGGCGCTGTGTTTTCAATCAAACGGCAGCCAAAGTAAAAAAAAAACAAAAAAAAAAACAACAGCACCAGAGCCAAAGGGATGAACAGGAAAATATAATTATGCTACCTAAATAATCAGAAGACCTACAGATACTGTGAGACACACACACACACACACCCAATAGGTCAACCTACACCTCAGCAAATAAGAAAGAAAGGGCAAATTGTGATATTTTGCCATTGTTTGGAAAAGACACTGAAGGATAAGAGAGTAGAAAAGGTTAGTGTACATGTATATGTTTGATCTCTACATGGTTTAAAGAGCAGAGGCCATTAAAAGAAAAGGATACAAATATTCACCTGCAGTTGCAAGAAAAATTAAGCAAACCCTTTGGATTTCTTAGCTGATTACTAACAAATCAAAACCGTCAACACAAACGAACTCAACAGTCCTGACCTTAACTATACTGAGAAGATGCAGCGTGACCTGAAGCAGGCCAAGTGTCCCAGAAGTAATGATGAACAGCAACATTTGCAGGGAGGAACGAGAGGAAATCGTGTGCAAATCTTATTTCCAACTACAAAAAACGTTTGGTGCAGGTGACTGCTGCTAAAGGTTATAAAACAAAACTTTTAATAATTAATTATTTAATTATTTAATAATCAATAATAGTTTAGTTACTCATGGTTTGGAATAAACTCGGACCAGGACGTTAGAGACAATGACAAAATAAGTGAGCAAAACCATCGTCATGAACAAAGGACGGGAAGCATGGTGGAGGTAGTATCTTAGAAACTGCTAAGGCGGGATGTTCTAGAGCTGTCGCAGTGAAGGTATACATGCACTGAGCCTCCCAATGGCGTAACAGTGGTGCTCCACGGGCCATTGATGCCAGATTTCGGTGATTGATACAAAGTAACAGAAGCTACACAGCGGACCAGTTAATCTCTATAATAAACACAGGAGCAAAGTATGAACTAAAAAGTTGCAAAACCGAACTCAGGATGAGTGGGAGATGTGCACTCAGACTCCCCAGAAACTAAGATTCATTGATTACTACAAGCCTCCCTCTTTTCCATCTTAAATAATAGATAGAGTACTAAAACATGTCATGGTAAAGGCTACAGAGAGTGTTTGTCCAATAATACTTATACAAGTAACAGTAAAAGGCTCTAGGTGTCTCATTTTAAACCATGTTAGCACTTTCTGCTCAATCAGGCTTTTAAGCAACCTCCACTAAGAGGAAAAATCTACATGAAGGTCAAACCATGATGAGAATTAAAGGTCAGGGGTTTGCAGAAAGGACAGCGAGGCAAAAACCCTCCTAAAAGCACTTATTCAAGTAGGAAAAAGAAGGACTGCGGCAATACTGTACATAGCTGTTTAAAGAGAACACATATGTATTATTAGATGCAAAGATCAGCAGATTGTAACTGAAAACAAATGTCCTTCTAGTGCATCTGCAAAAATGTGTAAAAGTTAAACTTATAAATTTATACTCATTACACACAGTTACATTTCAAGGCTTACTTTATAGTAATATAGTAATAGTAATTTAATCAAACTCCAAATAAAATATAATAATCATCTGAGATTCTGGATTTGATTTTTAATTCAGACTGATCAACATTAGATAGATAGATAAGTACTTTATTAATCCCTTGCGGGAAATTCAGGACATAAAAAGGCTTTAGATATGTCACTGTGTGTAATTCATATAAAATATATTTATATTATGTATTTATAATATATATATATATGTTCAAATTATGAACACAAATGAACTTTTTCTAAATATTTAATTTTTTTTATCTACTACTATACTGTACTATACTATAGTACACTGTAATATACTTTATTAAACTATGTAGTACTGAACTATACTATAAAACACTACACTACTATAGTATACTATAAAATATTATACGATACTATAATACACTATATTATATTATACAATACTACACTATAGTATACTGCAATACACTATATTATACTACACTATACTATACTTACTGTAATGTACTATAGTACACTGTAATATTTTATATTAAACTATGTTGTACTGAACTATACTATAAAACACTACACTACTATAGTATACTATAAAATATTATACAATACTATAGTACACTATATTATATTATACAATACTACACTATAGTATACTGCAATACACTATATTATACTACACTATACTATACTTACTGTAATGTACTATAGTACACTGTACTATATCATATTAAACTATGTTGTACTGAACTATACTATAAAACCCTACACTACTATAGTATACTATAAAATATTATACGATACTATAATACACTATATTATATTATACAATATTACATTATAGTATACTGCAATACACTATATTATACTACACTATACTATACTTACTGTAATGTACTATAGTACACTGTAATATATTATATTAAACTATGTTGTACTGAACTATACTATAAAACACTACACTACTATAGTATACTATAAAATATTATACGATACTTAAATACACTATATTATATTATACAATACTACACTATAGTATACTGCAATACACTATATTATACAATACTACACTAGTATACTGCAATACACTATATTATACTACACTATACTATACTTACTGTAATGTACTATAGTACACTGTACTATATCATATTAAACTATGTTGTACTGAACTATACTATAAAACCCTACACTACTATAGTATACTATAAAATATTATACGATACTATAATACACTATATTATATTATACAATACTACATTATAGTATACTGCAATACACTATATTATACTACACTATACTTACTGTAATGTACTATAGTACACTGTAATATATTATATTAAACTATGTTGTACTGAACTATACTATAAAACACTACACTACTATAGTATACTATAAAATATTATACGATACTTAAATATACTATATTATATTATACAATACTACACTATAGTATACTGCAATACACTATATTATACTACACTATACTATACTTACTGTAATGTACTATAGTACACTGTAATATACTATATTAAACTATGTTGTACTGAACTATACTATAAAACACTACACTACTATAGTAAACTATAAAATATTATACAATACTATAGTACACTATATTATATTATACAATACTACACTATAGTATACTGCAATACACTATATTATACTACACTATACTACACTTACTGTAATATACTATACTGCACTGTTCTATATTATGCTATACTATATAACACTGTACAGTCATGGCCGAAAGTGTTGGCACCCCTGAATTTTTTCCTGAATTGAATTGTATTGGAACAACACAAAAGACAGAGGGAAAAAAGGCAAATTTGACACAAAACTCCAAAATGGGCTGGACACTTATCACAGGTGAGTTTGAATGAGCATCACATGCTTGAAACAAAGTTATTTACCCTCAATTTTTGTGTGAAATTATGTCAAATTTGCCTTTTTTTTCCTGTTTTTTTGTGTTGTTCCAATACTCACAAAGGATATAAATATGTGTACAACAAAACATGTGTAATTGCAATAATTTTCTGGGAGAAATACTTTTTAATTTTCTGGAAAAAATTCAGGGGTGCCAACACTTTCAGCCATGACTGTATATACACACTATATAAACTGTATTACGTGTACTTTTCCAAAAAATTTTATACTGTGAAAAAGTAAACTTATATTCATAATTTATTCAAACAGTTATACATATTTTACATAAAATACACATAGTGACATATTTCAAGTTGTATTAGTTTTAATGTTGCTGTTTGAATAGTAATTTACTCAAACACTGAATGAAATCCTCTAATCATCTGACATTCTAGATTTCTGATTTTCATGAGCTGCAAGTCATACTGATCAACAATAAAACAAAAAAGGCTAAAATGTGTCACTTTGTGTGTAATAAATATAAGACAAGTTTAACTGTTTGACCAAAAATTAACTCACTATAAATTGAGATACGTTAGTATTTAGTAAAGTATGACATGGATGCAGTCTGAGAGCTATGATGAGATGTAAGGCTGAGTGATTTGTCAAATTTTATTTTCAATAAAGACATTACCCTACAACCCTTCAGCATAACAATAACTGCCACATTCCATTACACAACAATCTCATTCTGTTATCACACCAGCCACATAAAGATAACGGTGCAACATACAGTTTGGGTATATTCCGTTTTCCACACTTTTATCTGGAAGTCTTCAAGCTGAGTCATGTTTTCCTTACAAGTACAAGTCACTCAAACACAGCAAAGAGTATTTTTACAGTAAAATATACAAAAGAAGAGTCATATGAGTGCTTTCAGCAGACGCAAGAGAGATGTGATGAGCTCTCCACTCCAGCAATAAAGCTGATGAGCTTTGAGACAGTCAATTATATCTGTTTTTAATCACCAGTACATTCATTATTTTTTTCCAAAATGAAGGTATTAAAAAAGGGTTTATGCTGCTTTTGTTGCAGTAACCGTGTCTACTGTCCAGGGAAAGCTCTGAGAGTATTCATCCCAACTCCTAAAAGTATTGGATGGAGCAGAGAACACAGTTCCACAGAACAAGGCTGGGAGGGCTTTATACACCTCTAGCCAACCTGGCATATTGTTTAGTCATATATTCTATTGGCAGACAAGCTATGTGTGCACATGTGTCAACTGAATACATTCATTAGAAGGAGTGTCCACAAACATTTGAACACATTGTATAATTAACTGTCAATTATGCTTTAATACAAATAAAAGTATTATTATAATCATATGCTTATCATCAGAACATACCATCCCAAAAAAAGGTCACCACCTGGATTAAACTGGCAACAAGTTATTTAAGCCTAACTGATGCAGTGAGTAGCTTCACGTTTGTTAAAACAACCATGTCAAGACACATCATGTGATCAGGGAAAAGATGCTAATCTGTTTCAGAAGGTCAGATTATTGGCATAAAGCAGAAAAAAGAAGATGCGATGTTGAAACTACTAAAATCAGGACAAGAACTGTCCAATGTATTATTAAAAAGTGGAAAGACAGTGGGGGGTGGAAACATCTTCCAGGAAGGAATGTGGTCGGAAAAAAATCTTGAATGATTGTGACTGGCGATCACGTCAACATTTTGTGAAATAAGATAATAGAAAAACAACAGTAGAGCTCAGGGAAATGTTTAGTAGTGGAAGAGCATTTCCACACACACACACACACACACACACACACACACACACAATGTGAAGGGAACTCAAGAGATTGAGACTAAACAGCTGCATAGTTTTAAGAAAACCACTCATCAGTGAGGCTTCTGTTTGCTAGAAAGCATAAAGATTGGACTCTGGAGCAATGGAAGAAGGTCATGTGGTCTGATGAGTCCAGATTTACCCTACTCCAGAGTGATGGCGCATCAGGGTAAGAAGAGAGGCGGCTGAAGTGATGCCTAGTGCCGACAGTACTACCTGTGGAGTCAGTGCTACGCTCTGGGGTTGCTGCAGGTGGTCAGGTCTCGGTTCAGCAATGTTATGAGCCCAAAGAATGAGGTCAGCTGACTACCTGAATATACTGAACAACCAGGTTATTCCATCAATGGATTTTGCGCAGTGGTCCAAATCTCTTACTATCAGTAAGATTTTGGGGAAAAATTAATGCAATTCTGGACAGAAATAAATGTGACATTGCAGAAGCTTGTGGAAATGATGCCACAATGAATGCGTGCTGTAATCAAAGCTAAAGGTAGTCCAACAAAATATTAGTGTGCGTGACCTTTTTTTTGGCCAGGAAGTGTATAAATACAAAATCATATCATCCACTACATCTGGGGTGGAAAGAAAATGGAAATATGATTGAAACATTCCTTGAAGAGAAGACAGTACAAGGTATTGATGTACAAAATGTCACCGAGCCCTATACTCCCATTCTTATAAAAAACACACACTACTCTTTCAGATCTCCCACGTCTCCTTCATTAATGCAGTACTCTGCCACCTGTCAACACACTACCGCAATACATCTCAATACAAAGCACTCGCAACATAGATCCTGACACACTTGCCTAACAGTTACTGCTCCCCCTACAAAGCTGTTTAAAGGCAGCATGTAATATTAATAAAGCAGAATAATGTGTGCGAATGCAGAGGATGAATTTTACATGAAGCTGGCCTGGCCTCTTCCTGGACTGCAGGATATACGGCTTGCACCTATCCCGGCATCGGAAAGAGAGAGAGAAAGAGCGTGTATGTGTGGAGGTTAGCGGCTCTGGAAGAAGTCTCATTCAGAAGCCCCAGAACAATGAATCAAACCAAATTCTACAATATCTGGGCTTTAACGACAAAACATTTATCCAGAATGGGAGCAAGGAAATGGCAGCATCTTGGATTTGCAACCATTGATGAGATGAGAGTGAGAAAGAAACAGAGTGAGACATTGAGCGGAAGGAGGCAGGCAAAGAGAAACCAAAATAAATAAAATACAATTAAAAACAGCGCAGTACTTGGCGCACTGAATGGCCCTTATTTTCCTGAGGGAATGCACCATCTTCAATATCAATCACAAACACAAATCACAAAGGTGTCACTTTTGTGCAGCTATAGAAATAGAAATAAGAGGGATCGTTGAAAAATGTGCATCTTCTCAACCAATACAACTGTACACGTTTTCAACAGCTTACCTACATAATCATAAAAACAGAGGAAATAGAGGAAAATGATCTCAGTCTTCAACCAGTCCTGCTGCCGTCTGAAGTTACTGGATGGATGGTAGAAGGACAATACTCTGTATATTATGATATATTACAGTGTATCTACAGTAGAGTAGAGTAAACTCTGTATATTATAAATTATTTTCTGCGCCATGAAATAAGAACCAAGATCCAATGTGTTCTACCAGCAGACTTTACAATAGCTATATATGCTATGGATGGTCCACACCTGAAAATAATTAATCAAACAAACAAACCTCAAATCAATGTGGAAATCTAGACAAATCACAAAGTAATGTGTTGAAAATGAGTCTAAATGGCAATGAAGTTGTTTAATAGACAGAAAGTGAAATAGAAATATGGAGTATTGACAGCCAGAGGGCAGCGGCTATGGTCAAGGCCAATCTAATCACACCATAACAACATGCAGCAATCACTGCAGGCACTAAACGAAGAAGAGCAAGGCCAGAGCTGATCATAAATTACACTGCCGGGAAAGAGAAGCCGCTCTGAAGCCAGATTTGTGGGTTAGTTTAAGAGTTAAAGCTCTTGACTATGTTATAACCATGTCCACTGCAGGCCAACAATTGCTTTTCTGATTGCCACTGTTCAGTACTGAACATTGGTGATGTCAATTGAAGCCGTTGTGCAAAGTCTCAAAAAGGTGTACAGAGATCTGGATTTACCAAGATGCCAAATCTCAACTGTGGGTAATTAAAGCATCCACAGCAACAGAGAGCAGGCTGTTATTCTTGAATAATGAGGCTATAACATAAAATGTAAATACACGGAAGCTAAGCAGCTCTGCATCTGGTTAGTACTGGGATGGTAGACTTCCAAGAAAAAGCCTGCTTGGACAATAAGAGGCACTATTCCTGTGATCTCCGTGTCTTAGTGCAGTGATGCTCCCTGGTCATTTCCTGGGAATAAAGAACTGGAATGTTGTTCAGTGCTCCAAAGCCATCATTCCAGTGTGCAGTTTCTACAGTCTGTGATGGTTTGAGCTGCTGCTGTTGGTTCACTGTGAGACTGTGAGGAGATTTTAGAGCACTTCATGCTTCCATCTGCCGACAAGTTTTATGGAGATGCCCAGCAGCTGCCCACAGTGCCAACTACTACTGACCATCATATTACTGTACTTGACTGACCAACTCGTGAGCTATAAATTTTTGAATTAAATTATGTACAAAAATGTTTTCTGAATATTCAGATGTGTTCAATGTATGACTTAGATATGAATTATTAACAAGCAAATGATCAATTATTGTTGACAGTATTGTCAATGAGTTTAAAGGACCCACTGTGTGTTATCAAACAAACAGAAATGTGAGAGGATGAAGACACGCTGAAGAGTCAGGTTTCTTTTGAGGTTCCTGATGGGAATGGAGTGGCCTCCCGTCCTCTAGAGTGTTTTCTTTCCCAGAGGAGTGTGTAATCTGCACTGAGCCATTCTGCCTCTATAGATGAGGGGTTTGTTTCTGTGAAGGTGCTGTCTCTGTGTGTGTGTGTGTGTGTGTGTGTGTGTGTGCTGATGCAGCAATCTGTAAGTCAGTCAGCCTGAGCATCTGCTTTAGCTCTACAGGACTGTTCTGCCCCAGTGCTTTACTGCAAAAACCCACATACTGTACAGCACACACAATACAAACATATTCAGCATTTACAAACACACACACAGACCCATTACTAACTGTCTATGCAGGATAAAAGCATTGGGATACCTGCTCATTCATTGTTTCTTCTGAAATCAGGGGTATTTAAAAAAAAAAGAGTGTATCCTGCTTTTGTTGGAGTGTTAGTGAGGTCCGGATATTTGATGATCATCCTCCCCAAATCATCTCAAAAGTGCTGCATGGAGCAGCTCCACAGCTCAACGCCACTCTAGCCCATGCCTGGCATTAGACATGATGCCAACAGGTTCATGTTAGTTCTTTTCTATTGGCAGTACATCTCTACATGAGTACATCTAGACAAGCTGTGTTTACATTTTCTTTCTAATCACCCTTTCGCCTCTAAATTTCCAAGATCTCAATTTGATCTGTAGGACATGCTTGAACATCGGGTCAGAACCGCAGCAACACTACCTCACAAGTTACAGGACTTGCAGGATCTGTATTAATGTCTTTGAGCTAGACAGAGGCACAGACTCCATGTTCAATGAGGACCAACAGCATATTAAGTATATTAGCATATTGGTCATAATGTTTTGGCAGATCACAGTTCATCCATTAAAGCCAGTGCTGACAAACGCTGACCATCTTCAATCTTGCTCCATGTGACTGGCAAAACATACGCAACATGTCCAAATCTTTGCGGACACCCTTCCTAATGAATGCATTCAGCTACTTTGGGGATAATGTGGGTGATGGTGGTGGCTAGTGGTGGTGGTCATCCAACATGCCGTGCTCATGTGGATGAATGCAATCAAATTCTCACAGGAATGGTTCACAATCCATAGAAATCCGCACATGCAGTCACACAGTGTAGGAAGGATAATTCAACGACATAAAACGTGAAAAAGAAACTAATCAAATAAAGCTAAAGCTACAGGCAAACTTATCGAGAAACAAGTTTTTAAAAGGAAATTAATAAAATATATTCAAAATTAAGCAGAGCATTGGGAAGTGGAGGCTTAATTTCAGGATCCCAGCAGCAGAAATCAAACTGCCGTCCGGCTCAGGTTCACATTTCCTCCTAAACGGCCGCTGAAATAATATCGCAATTCAATTACGGCTTGATGGCAACAACGGAGAAAAGCAGCTTATCCTCACTCTCATTAGTTTCAATTAAAAGATGGCCATGGATCTTTTAACGAAAACACAGAAGGAGCAGGAAAAAAAATAGAAGAACTCAATACCAAACACGGATATTGAGCTGTAGCGGTAAGGATGAGAAATGAAAAGAGGAGAGGAGAGGAGAAAAATTTCCAGGCCGGTGAAATCCCATCTCTCTAGTGCCGTGCGGATGAAGTGTGGAGAATTAAAGCAGCATTAAAACTGGAAAGAGTTTCCCCAAAGCGCCGCTGTGCAAAGAACATCAAAACATTATAAAGCATTATGTGCAGGACTGGGAATTGCTTGCTTTTTTATAGCCTAATTCCAAAGCTAATAAATACATAAAACAAAAGTAAATACAAACAAAAACAGGAATGAGTCAGTTACTTTTAGTACATTTTGAAAGAAATGAGGCTAAAAACATCTAAAGTCTCAACTCATGTTGTGTACAAATCATGTTAATACCCAGGATCCGTTCGACCGCAAAGAAGAGCAGCGTTAGCAAAGGTGCACTACTACTGATTTGACTTAGATATGGAACACATGTTTATATCAGAACGTTATGATCACCTCTTTGGATGTCACAGATGACACGTGATAGAGTCTCCTGCAAGTGAGGACACTAGTCAGTTGTATCAAAGTGCAAAACCAACTGATGTCATAATAGGGTACCTGTGAAGCATGGTGGAGGGAGCATCTCAGAAACCACTAACTGTGTATGATGTTCTAGAGTCGCTGTAGTGAAAGTGTACTGAGAACAGACTTTGTCTTTCAATGGCATAACAATGGTGCCCCACAAGCCATTGATGCCAGAGGGGAACCACTCCAGCAAGTGGTACAGAGCAATCAACAGTCCAGTTAACCGCTATAATGAACGTTACACTTATATAGCGCCTTTCTCAAACCCAAGGACGCTTTACAATCAACACACTCCATTTACACACACTCAATCACACACACCGGCGAGAAGCGGCAGCCAATTGCGCACAGCGTACTCTCAACCGGAAGCAACCGTCCACCTGGAGGACTGCATCGAGCACTAGGGGGATCACCCAGGACAGAGTGCCAACCATATCTGGGCATACACACATACACAGACAAACACACACACCAGGGTAATTTTTTTACAGTAGCCAATTCACCTGATCTCCATGTTTTTGGACTGTGAGAGGAAACCGGAGTCCCCGGAGGAAACCCACGCAGACACGGGGAGAACATGGAATCTCCGCTCAGATGTGGACTCGAACCCAAGACCTCAGCGCTGAGAGGCGAACATGCTAACCACTAAGCCACCGTGCCGCCCAAATAATGAACAGGAAAGTGTCCGGGATCACATCCATATATACAAGTGAACACGGTGCCCGGAAAACTGGGCAGCCCTATTCACTGGGGAGCAGTCGGAGATTAAGTGCCTTGTTCTGCGGCACTTCAGTTGTGTCCTGCAAGGCGATCAAACCAGAGCAGATCCTCAACCATCAGGCCATACGTACATTAGAATGTATCACACTTGTGTCAGCAGATGTTACTTAGTAATGCCTGGGAGAGAGCGCCATCTACCCACACGGAAAGAGCGCTGCCAATTTTTGCTCTCTCAGGCTCTGGATGGTGGTAAGCAACACAACTGGGATACAAACTTGCAGTCCTCTGTCATAGTGTCAGTGGCCAAGTCTGCTGAGCCACTCGGGCCTCAGTTTACCTTTTTGAATTAAATTATGTTCACCATATTAACATTTTTGAGATGCCCTAATAATGTGGGGGGGGGTGGGAAAGGAATTTTAAAAGTCAGACAATAAATTAGTTAGCATAAGGAGTAACACCCGAAATATCAAAACAAGAAGAAAACCCACATCAATCAGTGCTTACTCAAACAAAACAATTTGGTGAAATTGGACCATTTGGAAGGTGCCCTCACTCGAGAGGGGAGTAAAAAAAAAAAGGTCATAAACTGTCACTTCACAGCTCCATAAAACACTCCTGCAAACAGTGAGTTTAGAGGACAAAAATAAACATTACTTCCCTCTACAGTGAACCGGCGCTTGGAGCTAAAGAGAAAACCAGCAAAGCAAGAAAACAATTTCATCCCATTCAATTCTATGGCCTCACCAGGGCACTTTAAAAACACAACCTAAGGACAGAGAGACGAAATAAAGAAAGAAACGCAGGACACGGACATCTAAATGGAAGACAACATTAAGGGAAATATTGATTCTGTCCCTCCGAGCGTGACATCATGGTCAATAAAGCCCCTACTTTGGCTTAATGGTGTTGCCTGGGCAATGGGACGGAGCACTTTGCCTCCGTCACCTCAAAAACAATGCTGTAAAACAAGAGACTCTGCCCCTAAATTTGCTTTTATGGCCGACAGAAAATAAACTCTCTGTCAATAGCAATTTCAGTAGGTCAGTGTTGTGGCCCATGCAGAACTGAAAGGATAAGAGGCCCAAGACGAAGAACATGGCGCTTTAGAACTTACTGGAAAACAGAGATAATGTAATTTAGTGGCAACTGCAGCAAATAATGCTGCAAGCAGAAGATAGCAGTGTTTAACAAGACGTATCTGTTACTATTCTTTAAATGCTGTATAATCAGTACAACCTCCTTATGCTGTGGTGCCTTATCGAGGCCAGAAGGCTTGTGTGCATCAGGGATACAGAGAGCTATGCTGCCAGAGTTTATCTCTTGTCAGTCTTCCATGGCAGAAAGCACGAATGTCTTTGATTAATCAGACTGATTATTACCATTTTTATGTCATTGACATTATCTGATTATTTTTAAGCAATCAGCATATTCCTAATATCAACACTGCTGAACCAGAGAAAATGTCAGAAGTGTTTTTCCTGGACTAAGGAGAACCAGAACTGAGTGCTACAAAGTCAAATTTGCATTTAATTAGGAAATTAAGGTCTTAGAGTCTGAGAGACACCTAATCCAAGGTGTGTGAAGTCCAGTGTGCAGTTTCTGCAGTCTGTGATGGTTTGCGGCGCCATGTCGTCTGCTGTTGTTGGTCCACTGTGTTTTATCAAGTCCAACATCAACAATGTCTACCAGGAGATTTTAGAGCACTTCATGCTTCCATCTGCTAACAATGAAAGACTTGAGTTGTCACTTTATGTGTGATGAAATATAAAATATATAAGAACTTAAACACAATATTCACATTTTTGATGTATAATTATTAGGGCTAAATGAGACATGTTTGTTTACACAGCGCAGGACCACATCATCTCTGCATTGTCAGTGTCTCTGCACTCACACTGCTTAGTGACTCCTAGTGGCGGGATTGCTTGAAATTAATCAGGATTAACTATGACATACACGATAAAAAATGTTAATCGTTTGAGATCCCTAATAATTATATACATGGTATCTACATAGTCTGACTATGAACAGCTGTCATGCATTACTGTATGTATTTATCCTTATTTCTTCTATATTGTATATCACGTTCTGTGTTGCTCCAGTGCTACAGCAAGACAATTTGCTCACCAATAAAACTTATTAGAATTTGAATTAAGAAGAGACTGAGCTCCCATCAGTGGAAGTTAATAGATCACCCCATCAGAAGGGAGGAAATTACCTCCCGTGTGAGCCGCTCTCCAGTGATTAATTGATCTGAGAGAAAAGAGAACGGAAAGACTGAGGCTGACAGGTACCGGAAGAGAGGTGATGAGTCCAAGGAGAGCACGGTCAGATCTATGTCCCAGTTTGACCACTGCCAAGATACAACATTATCATCTGTGTAAGAGATTTGTCTTTGTGCTCACATATCTGATCTCCGAAATATACTCAAAGCCTGTGTCAGGATATCAGATGCAACAATGCTTCTGTTATCAATGTGAGAGTAAATGAATGCTGGAATTTTTAAACACATCTGTGTGCCCGGCAAGAATTTGTGGTACTTTAATAATATTTCTGGCTACACTCGGATCTTTAAAGTGTTTTAATTACAAAATTGGTGATATTTGGTGCTCCTGAGTCAAAATAGTTACAATTTAACAATATCATAACGTACCATCAACAATGGAGGCTACTGGCATCTCCAACACATTTTAGGTATAATTTCCATTTTCTAATATAGTGTCATGACTACAAATACAAATCTAATATTTAATTCTATAGTGAATTCCGTGTTTGTCACCCTAAATAGAGCACTAAACAGTAAATAGGGTTTGATTACAGACACACCCAGTGTTAAACTAGTACAAATTATTTTCTTCAAAAAGTACTGAAAGTACAGAATTGCTTGACAAATTTAAGTACTGAAATATGTTGATACTTTCGCTTCTTGAAGCAACTCTATTCAAATGCAGCTGTGCAGATCCAGGGGTTTACTGACATAGGGATTTATAGTACACTGAGATGCTGGGGCTGTCTTACAGCTGCTCACACGATCACTCAGGTTTGTTGACATTGAGTAGACGGATGCCAGTGTCTCGAGAAGCTCCCATGCCTGTTTACCTTCTGGCTCTCTCCTTTTAGGTAGGCCAGATAGATTAGGTTCTAGGTAGATCTGCCGAAGTCATTAGCCACACTCTGATAAGTCTCATAATCCTTGTACTCTATAACCCCCCCACAGCCCCCCACAGTGTGTGATTGCCTACCGGTTCGGCACAATGCTGATGGAAGATTGAACACTATCTCTGCATGATGCCACCTTATTATCATTCCTGTTCCCATATCAGTACACCTGAACACTACAACAGCATCATAGGATTATGTGATTTATTAAGATTTTTTTTTAAATTTTGAATAAATTTGACTTGACTTGATTATCAACTAGACAAGACAGTGAATGAATTAGTTTTAATAACTAAAACTACAAACTGAGTTATTTTTAACACATGAATGTGCCCGGACAAATGTTTGTCATATTTACCAATAAATTGGTTAATGATAATGATGTGTTTCAATTACAAAATTGTATTTTCTAGTCAAAATAGTGTTAAAATGTGCATTAAAACAATGTTTCAGAGTGTATGTTTAGTAAAGACTGATTGTAATGCCATTGTCTGTACTCACCGCTGATGGAGCTCCTGTTGGGCCTTGTATCGCTCTTCTTCCAGGCCTTTCTGCAGTTCTTCAGTGATCTTTCTTCTCAACTCTGATTCATCCACTGCAGACAGGAGAAGACAAAAAAAGTATGGTTATTTTAAACAAAGTGCCTGTTTACACCTGGTCATTTCAGACTGTGGATTGGTAGAACCTGTCGATATGATACATATGGTATAGGAGTTACAATATACTGCAATATACAGTGCAGTGAACCTCGGCTTTCGTCATTAATCTGTTCTAAAGTGTCTGATAACAAAAACGGACGATAACTGAAGCAATATTTCCATACAAAATTATGCAAATCCAATTAATCTGTTCCAGACACTCCAAAATATTAACAAAATACATTTTATATAGAATAACTATAGTTTTACATGCAGAACACAATGAGAAACAAATACAAAAGACTAATGAAATGGCTAACATTTATGACTCTTATGGCGTTTACACTCCATTCAGAACCAGTAAAGTTACATTGATGTGAAGCTCACTGTGTTTCTGGTGAAATTCTGTACCTGACATGGCCTAACAGGTTTCCCCCACAGCTTGTCTAAAACTGGTTCAATGGTTTGCCAAACCGTTTTATAGGGGCGATTCCTTACTTTTGAGACTCCCTGTATAAATGCTGGATTGAAGGCATTTTTGATGACATTTATGTCTAAATCTGCACCACTGCTTCCTGTTGACTGTAGCCAAACATTTAGAAATGAGCAGGTCGGTCTCCGATGCACTTAAATAGCTTCATTTAATAATGCGTCTGTGCTTTAACAGATGGAGATTTAATCTGCTCACAAAAAAAGCAGATCACCACACTATCTCCAAAAAAGAAAAAGAAAATAAAACACCAGATGGAGAGCTGAGAAAATAACTCTCCTCAAATGTGTTCCTGACGCCCCGTGCACAATATTTCAAACTCTTACAGAGAGAGAGCAGAGAGATGGATGGATGGACAGATTGCCAAAAAAGAGACAGAATGTGTTTGACACTTTTGACACCACAAGATCATGGCTTGTGAGGCACTGCCTCGCTTTATGTCGTGGATATAAATCCAAGAAACACTTTTTCATCCAGTAATAGACATTGAAGTTTCTTCACCAGTGTTTTCAAGCAGGAATCAGCTACATTTCTTTTTCTTTTCTATCTGATTTTCTCCCCAATATGTACTGGTAGCCAATTAACTCGCCCATTCGTTGACTCTCTCCATCACTTGTAATGTCTCTGACTGTAGGAAGGTGCAAACCAACACAGGCCTCCTCCGATGAATGTGAAGTCCGCTCCGCCTCTTTTCCAACTGCTGCCGATACATCACCGACGAGCGGCCAACACACCTGGACGAAAGAGCAGGATCCCCAGTTCTGATAGATGGCCAAGCCAGCTGACATTACTTAGTAGTGATGAGGAGAGAGGGCCATCTACCCATCTGGAAAAAGCACAGCCAATTTTGCACTCTTGGGCCTCGGCCGCCGATGGCAAGCAGCATGAAAAGGATTTGAACTCGTGAACCTCAGATCACAGTGACAGCGCCTTATTCTGCTGAGCCTCTCAAGGTCCTTAATTGCACATTTCTTCTGTATTTTAATGTTTTCGCTACCTAAGATGTTGGAACAAAGACAACCATGACGGGTTATATTATTGTTCAATATTTTGTCAGTAATAACATCTTTTTCCTTCATTTTTAACCCAATTTTCGATGGTCAATCTAAGACTTCCTTAATCGATTTCAATGCTCCTAACACTAGGCGGGGCGATACCTCCTCTGATGTATGTGAAGTCAGGCTCCGCCTCTTTTCAAGCTGCCACTGATTAATTATTGCTGGGCAGCCAATGGGCTCGGAGGAAAGCGTATGACCACCAGCTCTGATACATCAGCTAAAAGACACCTGAGCCAGCAAATATTACTTAGTATTGATGAGGAGAGAGCGCCATCTACCCAACCAGAGACGGCACAACCAGTTTTGCTCTCTCAGGGCTCCTGCTAATGGCAAGGGAGGATGACTCGGATTCAAACTTGTTAACCTCAGGCCGTAGCATCACCGCCTTAGTCTGCTGAGCTACTCAGAGCCATAATAACATTTTTAATACAACCATTTCTCATTAATTGTATTCTCTGCATGTGTGAGCTCTGCTGCATGATCTTATACAAGTTTGCACTATTACACAAGCTTATTTTTCATCAGTATTCAATCAAATATTTCAGTTTTAATACAATTCCTCTAGTTTTTGGCATGCAATCACTGGCCAATTTAATTAGGTACTACATCTAAGTGCACTGTGTAGTTCTACAATAACAGACAGTAGTCCATTCCTCTTTTTGAACACTGTGTTCACTCAGACACTCCTACCTTGTAGCTCAGCACAGTGTGTATTGGGCTGGTTCTCTAGACCTTCACTGCTGGACACTGTTGGCTGGTTGGTGCACCAGCAGTGACACTGAGGTGTTTAAAAACATCAGCAGCTCTGCTCTGTCTGATCCACTCTAACACACCACCACCACCTCAGTGTCACTGCAGGGCTGAGAATGATCCACCAGCTCTGACCACTGAAGAACAACAATGTATACAAAGAAACAGATGGACTATAGTCTGTAAATATAGCTATATGGTCAGCGGAGCTGATGAGTGTAGATAACGTGTACCTAAAGAAGTGGTCAGTGTATGTTATTGACAGAACAGTGGAAAGACTCCCTAGTCTAGTTATCATCTTATAGAGGGCTTAGCAAGTGTTTTGGTGCATAGCACACATAAGGAAACTGTCTAATCTAAACTGTGAAGAGACATTATGTATCCGGATGGAATTTAACAGCAGTGCAGCAGCCCGGCTCAGTGAGTTTTAGGCACTGAAGCATTGTAGAAAACCTCAGACGTGAAGAAAACAATATATTTGATACATTGCATGTTGAAAGGCTTCACAAATGATGACATCTGTAAGTAATAACTTCAAATAATCTCAGAAATGAAAAGATGTGTTAGCGTTATTGCTCTCACCCCATAAGACAAAGCATCCTGCAAAGCTAATGCTCTGCACTAATATGCATAAATCAAACAGGGCAGCAGATGAACAGAACGGACACAGAGGTCCCTCCTTTCACCAAGTCAAGATCTGATAACAGTGAATTAAAGATAGTGTCTGATAACCGCAGCAAATCTGATTCCTGTCTCAGACAAGAGGTCAAGCTCATCAACACTGTGGTGTAGCATCTCTCAGATAAAGAAAGACAGACATGGGATGATGCCAATGCCAATATTGAGAGTGCAGGGCAGTCGATGACTGATAAATAATGGTGATATGTGTCTTCATGCATTTCTTAAAATATAAATATATTGGAACCTCAGCTTTCATCAATAATCCATTCTAAAGTGTCTGATAACCGAAATTAACCATATTTTTCCATAAAAAAATTGTAAATAAAAGTAATTTGTTCCAGACACTCCAAAATATTAACAAAAATACATTTAATAAAGAATAACTATAGTTGTACATACAGAAATCATATAAAAGACTAAAGAAATGGATAAATGAACATTTAACATCACTCTTACAGGTTTACGGTCTGTTTTAGAGTGTGCCGGTGTGGTCCAGCCGCAGCCTTTGTTTTGTAGACCTGTTTTCGGCCAATATTTGTTTTGAGCGTTATCAACAAGAAACAAAGCCACAACAATGCACAATATAACTACTGTAAACTCTCAAACTCTCCATGTTTATTTACTAAAAGTAATATTTTTCAGTGATGTTTATATAAACCATGTTGACAGACAAGAAGAGACTGTAGCCTGGGGGCTTCAACAGACGGAGCTTTATGGGAGAGTGGTGTAAAGAAAGAAAATGGTCGCATCAAGACAACTTTTTTTTAGAGTATCCCACATCTCCCTTTCTAAACTTGACAAATGTCTTGGTCCTCAATACCATCCTTCTTGACAGTAACATTTTTGTGGATGGTCTGTTCTTAGCAGATGTACAGTATATACATGGCTTATAGCTCTTAAATGCAGTATTTTATGTGATGGTGAGTAAATGACTATAAACAGTATAAATACTGTGTATCTCTCAGAGCTACAGCTGCCACATTCCTAATATCAACACTCCTGAACCAGAGACAACATCAGAAGTGTCTTACCTGGACTAAGCAGAACCAGAACTGCTCCAACATCCTCTTTTCTTTACATTTCATTAGTAAATCAGCTCCTAGAGTCTGAGACACACAATCCAAGCTGTCTGAAGTCCAGTGTGCAGTTTCTGCAGTCTGTGATGGTTTGAGCTGCTGCTGTTGGTCCAAAGTCAACACCTACCAGGAGATTTTAGAGCACTTCATGCTTCCATCTGCTGACAAGCTTTACGGAGATGCCCAGCAGCTGCCCACAGTGCCAACTACTACTGACCATCATATTACTGTGACCGATTGGCCAACTCATGAGCTACAAGCCAAGCTTATATATGTGCATCAAAATCAGATATAAAGATAAGCCTCGTTTGAAACTTGTGAAGTGATGAATGTCAGCCTGATACCAATCTGTTACTGATCTATCCTTCAGTTTTCTCCTTTCCTCCCCCGCCATTCACTCATTTACACTGTTTCTCCTTATTAATTTCATCAGTGCACTTTAAAGAAGAGGAGAGAAAGAGATGGAGAGCAAGGACAAGAGATTAGAAGGAGAAGAAAAAAGCGCTTCCTCTAATTCTGCGCCATCGTACACCCTTCAGGTGTCTGTCAGGGGTCAGAGAAAATTCCAGAATGACATTAGCAGTCCGGGCCCCCGTGTCACACCCGAGTGCGACATGTAAATGTTAAAAGATTAAAAACTCATCATCTTTTGATATTTTCTCTGGTGCGCTCCCTTTCTCAGACATATCACCGCAGAAAGAAACCTGGAGAGTAGCTCTTGGGTGAGGAGATAATAGACAGAGGCAAATTGCGCTTCTCATCAGAAGTTTCATTAACCTCAGGACCTGGGTGGAGGGAGGGGTAATCTGGAACATTACCGCTTCCTCACGCTCCAACTTAAACGAGTCAGAACACCTTCCCACCTTCAAAAAAAAAACCTCCCAGGCATATCAAACAACCTTCCAGCCATCCTTCCCTGCATTCAACCAGCATAGGACCTTTAATTTTTTCACATCAGTATGAAACCTATGAAAAGCCCAACAAAAACACATTCCAGTACAGTGGTAACCCTACTTACGAGCATCCCTACTAACGAGTATTCCAGGTAACGAGTCGAGATCACTGAATATTTTTGTTCCAGGTAATGAGTAAAATTCCAAGTAACGAGTAGCGTAAATTAGTTCAAGTATGCCAACCGCTAGGGGCGCGGCGGTCGTAGCATCCCCTAGATGCTAGAGTAGAAGGTCAGTCATTACCTTTGACCGCTGTCCAGTGAAAGTGCTAGTGAAAGCGACAGAAAGACAGCAAAAGGTAGTGAACAAGAAAGTTAGATACATTTTACTTTTACTTTTCATATAAGTGTAACCATGCCATACACGTACGCCCATCCTCCTGTCCTCCTTAGCCGCCAGCCTACACGAGCACCGTCGGTCTCCCTCTGCTTAGCTGACAACCTACACGAGCGCTGTCGTCGTCTCGTTTATTTTTTAAAAACCCATATAAACACATTATTTAGCATATTAAAGTATACTGTATATTGGCCAGCTGACACGGATTAATCGGTTTTACATGTATTCTTATGGGGAAAATGCATCCAGCTATCCAGCTAACCAGCTAACCAGCTCGGCTCCTGCACGGATTAAACTCGTAAGTAGGGTTACCACTGTATATGATTACATAGAAGATCTATACTTTGTTATTATTAATAGTATGCTGGCTGTGGTGCAAGTTTTACTGTTTGCTGTGACCACTCATGGTCTTTCAGGCAGATGTTTAATGATGTCACATCCAAGTTTCTCTAAAATGCTTTTAACTGCATAGAACATCATAACTGCTGGCTCAGCAAAATAAGGCGCTGCCACTATCATCCGAGGATCACGAGTTGAAATCCTGCTGCTTGCCATCGACAACCAGGGCCTCGAGAGAGCCGAATTGGCCATGCTCTCTCCTCAGGTGGGCAAGATGGCACACTCTCCCTAGCACTATAAACAATGTCAACTGACTCGGATGTCTACCGGGTGATTCATCAGAACTGGGGAGCTGCGCCTTCCTCCGAGCGCGCTAGCTGCCCGGCGGCGATGTATCACCAACAGTTCATGAAAAAAGGGGCTTGACGTCACCGGCATCGGAGGTCTGTGCTCGTCTTCCCCCTCCCAAGAGAGTCAGCGACATTGCAAGTGATAGTGATCGAGTTGATAAAAGGGGCGGGGTTAATTGGTCACTAAAATTTTTTTTTTAATTTAACCTCTTAGTGTCAAAGGTCTAATGTTACATATGTTACATTGTCAAAGATGTTACACTGTGAAAAGTCTGTAGTGTTATATATTAAATGTTTTAAAATATGTAATGCTGCATAAACTACACTGGATGTTTATGTTAAATTTAAAATAAATCAGCTTTTAACTTCGAGTAATAACACAATTGTACAAGTTTTGTTTTACAACACAAATGTACCAACTGTGTAACAATAACAAGATGACATCACAGCTGCATTTTGTAAACGAGCGCATATGAATCTTAACTAGATGTTCAGTATGTGTCACTGATGGACTTTATGATAATAAAGTGAAAGAAAAAAAGCTACGCAGGAGTTTTTTTGTGGTTGGCGGACGTGATTGCAATGCTTAACGTACACCCTATCAGAATAAACAGGAACCAAAACACCACCCCTGAGATTCAGGATTTGGACCAAAGAGACTGATTTAGTAGCTTCATAAGACAAAACATCCAACAAAGAGAAAAAGTGCATTCAGTATTCATGAAGCAGGCAAATACCTCTGATCTTGCCAAGAAGACTGATAAACGACAAAGCGCAGCCAAGATACGTGTTTTTAAGCACAAACTTTGGTGTCTTTACACAGAACGATGTGTCTTTAATGCTCCGTCTCTGAACTTGAAGCAGGTAATTAGTGCATAATGGTGAGTGAGGTGTGTGGGCTCTGTGTATGAATATTTATGTTGCACGGAGAAGCGGTGGGAGCATCAACCTTCGGTGCCGTCTAATCAGCTCACCCGGCGACTCCGGCCTTGATTTAGAGACAGACCTGGTCATGGAGAGCCAGGCTTAATAGCGCCACTCGTGGGCACACAATCAATCCGCCTCATTAAGGTCGTGACCTCTGGTCTGACGGGCGGCCGAAAAAATAACGTGACGTGGACGAGGAAGAGCTGCCAGCATGTCAAGGTCTTCACTGAAAGTTTACCTGTTGTTTACTACGTCACTTTAATCTTGTGTGGCTAAACAAGGTCTTGTTTCATTGCTCTCTCTCTCTCTCTCCATGCTGATGAGCCGAAATTGTACGAGATGGAGAATTTCTTCCAAACTGCTTCAACAGACTGTTCTCAGTAAGTCCCTACAAAAATAAAGTGCCAGTCTCTGTGATACATCACACTTTACCACAAAAACGTCTGAGACAACTTTATAGAGAGAGAGATTGAGTGAGTGAGAAACAGAAAAGAGAGTGTGTGCCGGACTGTGTGAGACAGAAAAAGAGAAAGAAAGAGAGTGAATGAGATGAAGATAGAAAGAGAGAGTGAGATTGAGCGAGAGTGTGTGTGAGAGAAGCAGAGAGAAAGAGCAAGAGAGAGAGAGTGGGAGACTGAACAAATGCCAGAAAGACAGCAAGGAAGAGACAGAGAGGGAGTGAGTGAATGAGATTGAGAGTGAAGGAGATGGCGAGAGAGAGAGAGAGAGTTAGTGAGAGCGAATGAGATGGAGTTAGAAAGTAAAAGAGAGAGCATCAGTGCCTGAGTGTGCGAGTGCGTGAGAGAGAGAGAGAAAGAGTGAATGAGAGTTACTAAGAGAGAGCATGAGTGCATGAAAGAGAGTCAGTGAGTGAGTGAGTGAGTGAGTGAGTGAATGTGTGAGATATAGATACAGAGAAAGAGTGACAGAGAATGTGAGTGATTGTAAGAGAGAGACAGAGAGAGACAAAAAGAGAGAGAGAGAGAGAGAGAGAGAGAGAGAGAGAGAGAGAGAGAGAGAGAGACAGAGAGAGAGAGAGAGAGAGAGAGACAGAGCGAGTCAGAAGCAATGTGGCGAGGGCGACTGGTGAATTGGAAGTGAGCTAGTCTCTGTGGCTAAGCTCATTAAGCTGATCTGTGCCTCGTTAACAGCGAGCTGTCTCGTTATGTTTGATGTGGTCAGGTGACTGGCGCTCTCCCGCTGAGGGAGAGTCATCTCCCGTGCCTGGAGACTGCACCACCTCCGCGCCCGACGCCACAGAAAGATTTTTCACACCTTTTTTTCCAGCTGCCAGCTTCCCCTGACCACTGTTTCACTACACGCCGGTCCAGATAATGATGTGGAGGGAGAGAGTGTGAAAGTTCACGACAGAGAGGCCTGAAGGGAAAACATTAGGACAGTCTTCTTGGGAATTTTACTCTGAAGGCCAGCTTCTACTTCAGGGGTGAATGTGGGTCATATCTTGTTTTAAAAGCCTGGAAAAGAACTTTCGCTTGAATATTTTGTAATAATATTTTTATTTTTATTTATTATTAACATACACTTAAAACTGAGGCTTCTAATGCTAATATACTGGAATGAACGTACATCAAAAATTACAACATAACAGTTTTAGTTTAAGTAGTGGTTGGCACTGTCGGCAGCTACTGGGCATCTCCATAAAGCTGGTCAGCAGATGGAAGCATGAAGTGCTCTAAAATCTCCTGGTAGGTGTTGACTTTGGACTAAACACAGTGGACCAACAGCAGCAGCTCAAACCATCACAGACTGCAGAAACTGCACACTGGACTTCAGACAGCTTGGATTGTGTGTCTCAGACTCTAGGAGCTGATTTACTAAAGAAATGTAAAGAAAAGAGGATGTTGGACCAGTTCTGGTTCTGCTTAGTCCAGGTAAGACACTTCAGACTGACTTCAGGAGTGGTTTGATTAACTTTAACAACTATCCAAGTTAACTGCAAAGAGTGAAAAACTCAAATTAACATGGAGCTACACTGGATGCTGATGAAGATGGAGGGTTTACGCTTCAGCTAAAGATGTGCATTTATCAGAGAGTTATAACAAAGTGTAATATAGTACATATTATATTTATAATAATATATAATTTTCTGTCTTCCTGTGATGAAACCTAACCATTAAAGGTGCTAATACAGGACTCCAGTACATGTGAACATCCCTAATGGACATCATCAGCACTTTAAAAGTCTATAGAAGTTCAGAAGAAAAGCTAATCATACAAAAGTACAGGGGCAGTAAAACGGGCTGATTCTACAAACCGAATTCCAAAAAAGTTGGGACACTAAACAAATTGTGAATAAAAACTGAATGCAATGATGTGGAGGTGCCAACATCTAATATTT
>BRDA01011145.1:36287-48373 GCA_036984385.1 Crenuchus spilurus | reverse complement strand
GAGATGTGATGGGGTCAAACAGAGGAGACACTGGCAACGGTGTCGGAAGAGGTCCGACTTTGGGCTGGGGAGGAGGGGACGGTGTTGTCCGTGGTGGGGTTGAAGACTCCCTCATGCGATTGATGACATTTTCTGATAACTGAAAAGAGAGAGGGGGGGAATATAACATTTATCCAATTTGCTTTGCTATGAACAGTTCATCTGAAAGATGCTCAGCAGCAGCTGAGCCTAAAAACAGAGATGTGACATACCTGATTAAGATTAAGATTAAAAGAGATGTGACTTCTCTTATCTGGCTCAAATGCTGTGGTAGCAAGTAATTAGATGTGGATTATGGACTGGTTTGTATTGCAATGAGTCAACCCAAAGACATATTATACATATTCATATCAGAACATTATTACCATTTTGAATGAACTCAGACTGGGTTGGCTGCAAGCGAGCACAAAAGTCAGTTGTATCAGAGTGTAAAACCATCACCATGGACAAAGGATGTTCTATTGAGTGTCATGACACATTGAATGTTGCCCAATGGCCCATTGATGCCAGTGGTACAGAGCAATTGCCAGTTAACCTATATAATGAACACGAGAAAAGTGTCACGGATCACCACTCAGCAAACATTGTTGCTTCTGGGCATATGGTTAAGATGGTCATAATATTCTAATGGGGTGTGACACGCATCATATATATAGGTGCAGAATGTAGTGCATCTGTTTCTCTGTATATGTTGTAGTTCTTCAGTGGTCAGGACCTCCACAGACCTGGTGGATCATTCACAGCACTGCAGTGACACTGACGTGGTGGTGGTGGTGTGATAGAGTGGATCATACACATCAGAGTTGCTGGAGATTTTAATCAGTATCTACCTTGCTGGTCCACCTTGTAGATGTAAAGTTAGAGACAGTAGCTGCACAGTTTGTGTTGGTCCTTTAGTCCTGATGTTGCAGTTTTGGCTGGTGCACCACCACCACGTCAGTGTCACTTCAGTGCTGAGAATGATCCACCAGCTCTTATATGGTGAGTGGAGGAAGTGTTAATATGTCCTTAATTTAACAATGAATGTAATGTGCTTCACGTGCCTGTCTGTCCAAAAATAATAAAACATAAACAAGTGAGCTTATAGAGCTGTAGTCATGTACAAACTGTTGAGCCAGTGTTTGGCTAACTTTACTGTTTGGCTAGTTAGCTTAGCTTAGCATAGCTCACCAACAAAGCCGCTTTTTCTTGACTTTGACAGTCAAACCAGCCCGCTGAACAGATCAGGTTTGTAGTGTGGTGTGTCAGCACATTTATCAGCTGGGTTTAGGCTGGTTTAAATGTGTTTTTGATGCACTTTTGACAGGTTTCTCCTGTCTGACTGTGTCTCTGACACTCACCCTGATGCCCTTCACCACCGTCACGGCCTCGTTCTCGTCTGCCTCGAAAGACACGCGCCGCGTGCTCTGATTGGCTCCCATCTCTGACAGGAAAATAACAACGGCGACGTTAGTGACGAGTTAATTCATAAACTCGGACAAAAGCACAAAGGAGACAAGACACCAGCATCTACCCTGGCCTCAGACTGGACTGGACCAGCCTGCACGTTGGGCTGCCAATAACACACGCGTACGAGCCCAGAGCCCGTCCCACAGCAGCCAGCCAATCAACGCACAGCTACGCTGCTGCGATCTACAAGTCGTTCACTCTCTCACTCTATTAATGACTATGATGTGTAGATCGTAGAACCTTACAACACGTGTGTGGTTATCGAGCTTCTAGTGAAAGTCTTTTGACTTTAAAGCGACTTTGAATCTCAATATAATGACTTTAAATCTCATTATTATGACCTTATATCGCTTTATTATGACTTTTTTATATTTATTATGACTTTGTGTCTCTTTATAATTACTTTTTATATCTTTATTGTTACTATATCTCTTTATTACAACTTTATATCTCATTATTGTGACTTTGTATTTCATTATTATGACTTTATATCTAATTGTTATTGTTTCCCATCTCATTTTTAAGATTTTCTATTTATTTCTATTACTGAGTACTTCACTGTACCTTTGCTGCTGTAACACTTTGAAATTCTGTGGGACTAATGAAGGATTATATTATCTTAATATTATGACTTTTTACCTCTTTATTATGTCTTTCAATCTCATTATTATGACTTTGTATGTCTTAATTATGATTTTGTATCTAATTATGACTAACCGTTACCCTAACCCTATTACTGTAGGACTTTTTCAAGTTGCAGAAATGGGCTTCCATAGCTTTCACCTCTGTTTTCACTTCTAGTTTGATTATAAGTGAACAGAGGAGGATAAAGTAGCCAAATGCATACTGAAGTAAACATTACTTTAATATAATAATTAGTCAAGTAGTCATTTGAATTACTACTTGATTAAGAGTAACAAAGTATCCATTAAAGATACAAGATTGGATCCCTTGCCACCGGGCTATGGCTGCCCCTAACCATTGCTGTGGTTGCTATGTGGTTGCTTGGCTGTTGTCATGTGGTTGATAAGTGATTGCTAGGCTGTTACACCATAGCAACCTTGTAGCACCAGTCTAGTAACCACTTATCAACTGCATAGCAACAATATAGAAACCCATTAGCAACTAAGTGGTTGTTAAGTGCTTGCTAAACAATTGCTAACCAGTTTATAAGCTGTGGCTGCTAGGATGTTGCTATGTGATTGCTGAATGGTTGCTAGGCTGTTACTACATACTTGCTAACAGGTTTCTACATTGTTGCTATGCAGTTGCTAAGTGTTTGCTAGGCTGTTTTTTCAAGCTTGCTAAGGGGTTTATACATGGTTGCTAAGCCGTTGCTAAGCAGTTACTAGCCAGTTTCTTAGCAGTTGCTATGTGGTTGCTAGGCGGTTGCTGTGCGGTTGTTGAGTGTTTGCTAGGCTGTTGATATGTGGTTTCAGAGTGGTTGCCAAGCTGTTGCTATGTGGTTGCTAGGTTGTTGCTAAGGTATCTCAGGTGATTGCTATGGTGGTGCTACGTGGTCAGTACGTGTAGTTGACAGTGAATGGAAGTCTGTGAGAGGAAAGAAGAATGATGAATAAAGACAAACAGATGAGTGCAGATCAGAACAACACTGAAATAGTGCTCGGGGGTCTGTCTTGAAATAATTTATGTGAAACAGTGTCTGTGAGTGGATGGGCGTGTATTTTTCCACCTCTGT
Source organism: Crenuchus spilurus (assembly GCA_036984385.1). Lineage (NCBI taxonomy): Eukaryota > Metazoa > Chordata > Actinopteri > Characiformes > Crenuchidae > Crenuchus > Crenuchus spilurus. The sequence continues at coordinate 45,186 of BRDA01011145.1, read as the reverse complement.
TCATTCTGAATGAGAAAAGATTCAGTACATCGGATCAAAAAGCTGTATACGAAAACATCATTCTTCAGTCTCAGCACTAAATGATGTTTTAACACTAATGTTGGAGTTCTGTAGAGATGTTTTGGATTTTCTGTGTTACAGTAAGACGTGTCTAACATTGACAGGTCCTAACATTCTTCAAAGCTAATGAGTAGAATATTTATACTTTATATTTTTATATCACAATATCAGAGGCAATTGTGAGCATATTATAGTATATAATGTGATGAGTGCCTTAAGACCTACTATTGTGTCTTAAGAACCATATTATGTCTTTAATGGTGTGTTTGCATTGTCAAAAGTGTGAAATACATTTACAGTCATTAACAGCTGCAGCAGACAGTTATCCAGGTTAATTGACATCACAGTGTGATAAGTCTCTTAATGAAAGGAGCTGAAGTCCATAATCTTGTGAAACATATATACAGCCATGCATGGACTTTGAACACCTTATGTTATGAATGAATGTTGTACTAATTGAAAAGCAAATGCACTTTATATTGATGTTATTGTATATTTGTCTGTTGCGATGCTCCAGGAGTCCATTGAAGCAGTGGCAATTTGATGGGGTAGCTGGGAACAGGAGCTGCTCACTTTGGATCAGAACAGAACCAGAGGAGCCTGGCAGTGCAGCAGGATAAGGAGAGACTGTGTTAATGTAGCTGAGCGTTCCATGGCTGATTTGATTTTGTAGCACCAGTCTGAGAGCCCTAATACCAGCTCATTTGATTCTAAAAGCAGCTTTTTCTCGCATGTTTGCATGTGGCCTTCCTCATTACCAAAGCGCTGTGGGCCATTAACTTGTTAAGCGAACATGACTCGTCTGCATAATGTCATTTTTTAAATCTACACAATATCTTGCTAAGACAGATTACTTAGATGGTCCACTTACCCAGAGGACACGTTCACAGTGGAAGCAAAACAGTGTCACTAAATGTAATAACTGTAATATACTACTGCACTGGTGATAAGCAGGACCAATTGTCATATTAGATACTGAGTGCCCAGGAAGAAGCCATTTTTATCTCTATTTTGTTTTATATTATCTCTCATTTAAAACAACATCTCTTGTTGTGTTGTGGTCAGTTTTGACCAGGAACACAAAGCGTGTTATTTTGTGCCGCTACTGAAAAAACTGAAATGGTTAAAAACAACTGTTTGTGAAACAGTGAGGCCTACAGACCACAAAATAGCAAATAGATGTTCAAAACTTGATAGTGAGTTCAAATCCCGATCACGCTGCTTGCCATCACCAGCTGGGACCTGAGAGAGCAAAATTGGCTGTGCTCTCTCCAGGCGGGTAAGATGGCACTCTCTCCCCAGCACTACTAAGTAATGTTGGCTGGCTCGGGCGTCTGCCAGGCGAACCATCTAAACTGGGGATCCTGGGTTTTCCTCCTAGCGCGTTTGCTGCCTGGTGGTGATGTATCAGCAGTAGTTAGAAAAGAGGCGGAGCCTGACTTCACATGCATCACAGAAGGCCTGTGTTAGTCTGCACCCTCCTAAAGTCTGAGACATTACAAGTGATAGAGAGAGTCAACGAATGGGTGGGTCAAATGGCTACCAAAACATGGTGGTGTCCTGCTATGCTGTAGTCCTGCATCTGTCAACTTCTGTCATCAGCACTAATACACAGTCATATCAGAATATCATGACCACCTACCTATTAGTGGGAATGTGTACAAACATGTTGGACAAAGAAGTGCTGAATGTAAAATATGTTATTAGTAGGAAAATAGAAGAATGCATTTAGTCAGATAAAGAGATAAGAAGATGCTCGCTCTGAGATGTGCTCATTTTACACACAGTCTTTATACCACAATCCTGAGGCTTACCGGATAAACGAAGTGTGAATTGCTGATTGATCCATTTCTTGCTATTCTAAAATTTGATGTCCTCCATTAGCTGACCATGCTTGGGATGCATGATCAGTTGGCTGTTGATTGGTCGAGAAGAGGAATCGATATCATCCATCCATCGATTACCTTATCCGCTTAATCCTGATCAGGGTTGTGATTAGTCCCCTACCCCCTCACCGGATGTAAGGTAGGGCATTACAGACTATGTGTCCTTAATTGACCGTGTTAGAACATTCAGTACAGCAAACAACAGATAGATTATACTACATACATATCTTAATCTTACTTTATGTATTAATCAGTATAATCATCTACTGTTAATTAATAAGCTAATACAACACTTCCTTCACAGGGAATAACCACCCTTGACTAAATCAGAACAGTGAGATGTTGTGATCGTATTAGGTGTTTAACCTGTCCACTGTCAAAGCTCCTGGACATGGTTAACAGGCTTCTTTGCACAGTAAAGGTTTAAGTAGTGTTTGTGACTGTAACTCTGAATTGTAGTGACAGATAAAGGTTTAATCTCTGGTCTATGTGGTTATATCAGGCAGTGATGAATGATGGTTTTTGATGCAGTGTCATCAGAGATCACAGGTGTCCAGCTCAGACTTGCGGCCTGTATGCAGTGAAATTCCTCCAGATTTCTTGAATTGTTTAATGATGCTGTAGAGGCAGAAATATGTAAATCTATTCCAGTCTTTCTTTGAGGAAAACTCAAGTTGAGTTTTTGTCAACTGTCTCGTGACAGTTACAGGCCTGAAATGCAGGAATGGATGCATATTAGCAAATGAAATTAAGTTGACCAGACAAAGCATGAAATATATTGGATATGCAATTAAATATGTCAAAGCAAAAATAAGAAACTACATTTTGTTCTTTATTTTTGCATTTTCCATACTGTCCTGACCTTTTCTTTTGTTGAGTTGCATAACATTGTTGACATACTGTATAATTTATTCAAGTGTTCATTCTTCTTTTTCAATGTCCTGAGTCATATTCTATGTGTTTATTTTTCAGGCATAATAAAATAGAAGCTGATTCTACATGCTGTGCAGGTTTGTTTTGCTGCTATGCAGTAAACATTTAAACTGCTTTGAGAAAGCTGTCCTTGAGTGACACAAGTACACTGAATTCTTTGGGCCCCAGTCTCAGAGTTACTATAGGAAGTGATGAGAGAACACTCAGTGCCTTGTCATCACTAAAGGACAGTAGATTAGCCAGAGTGATGGGCTGCTGGCTGCAAAGAAAGGCTGATAAGAACTCTGGAATTAAACTTGGCTCATGCTGTTAGAGGGGAAAAATGGACCCCAGACTCTCTGTGATTGTTTCTCTTTTTAGAAAACACAAAGATCGCCCACTTTGTTATCTCTACTGTCCATGGATACATCAATCAAAGCAGAGGCTGCTACATCGACCCTTCTCACCAGGATCAATGGCCTTTCCTCCTGGGTTTGCTGCAGCAAAGATTGTCAAGAGATACTGAAGGGAAGAGTTGCTGTCCACAGCCAAGTGCAGGGAAATGAGGGCTGTAAAGAGTTAGTTAGTTGGCTCAAGCATATATAATTATGAAAACTAATTTCAACCACTTGAAAAATGAAAGGTCATATAATGAGATACAAAGTCATAATACTGAGATATAAAGTCATAATTATTAGATACCAAACTATAATAATGAAATTCAGTAAAAAATGACATTCAAAGTCATAATTATGAGATTCACACATCATAATAATGCCATAATAATGAAATAAAAAAACATAATTCTGCCATATAAAGTCATAATAATGAGAAATAAAGCTATAATTATGAAACATTCTAAGACTATGATGGTCTTAATTATTATAAACAATGTCATAGTATGACATAAAAAGTCATAGCAATGAGATACAAACTCCTAATTCTGATATATAAACTCGTATTTAATGCTTCAGACACAATTATCAAAGCAAATCTATGTTCTGAAATTGCTACGTTACGGTTTAGTCATTAAAGACCTATGAATTAGACGGAAATAAACATCATTACGCTTAAAAACAACATTTCCCATGAACACTTGTGCAACATGTCACATGACTGTGCTACAACTCGTCTCCTCATTGGCTCACGGTGCAGGACGTCTGTTTGGGTGTATTGACGGAAAGATGGCAGCCGACACAGGGCGATACAGGAGCGCAGTGTCTAAAAGCAAAGACCCTTCTGGATTATTAATATCTGTTATAAGGTAAACACGTCGTTTTCAGTTTCTTAAACATCTTATTTGACATGTGTGCTGTTTTAAATGCTGAAAGAGCGACTGTCATTGTCTTAAAGAGGCAAAACAACCAGCATAACATTAGCATTTAGCTAACACAGCTAGTACATCCGGTTAGTGTTTTTATTATTTTTAGTTTATATTTCTGCAACAAATGCTTCATTAAGTTGTTTAATATTAAGTGCGTTATATACAGAGCAAGATAATCCTTTATTAGTACTATAGTGGGGAAAATCAAAGTGTTACAGCAGCAAAAAGACTCAGTACTCAGAAATATGTATTAAAAGAGACTCTTAGTAAATACTATAAATATAGGTAATGCAAATATAAAAAATATATATAATAACTTATCAAAAACTTTGAAGTGTATTTACAACTAAATGTACCTAGAAAATTGCACAATGATGAATTAAAGATTGCACATTATTCTTTATAAATAAGACAGTATTGTAATGAATATTGTATGTTATATAATATATATAGTCCAAAAATATTCTGTCAGATATTTATATCATTGAAGTTATAAGTGGTCTACTGGGAGCAGCGTTGGTTGTAAAGTCTAACCACAGCAGGAAGGAAGGACCTACAATAACGTTCCTTTACACACTTGGGGTGAAGCAGCCATCCAGTGAAGGAGCTGCTCACTGCTGTCAGAGACTCATGCATGGGGTGAGAGGATGTTGGAGAATGTCTATCTCCCACCACCTGCACTGGGTCTACGGAACATCCCAGGACGGAGTGGGCTTCTGAATCAGTTTGTCTAATCTCCTCCTATCAGTGGCGGAGATGCTGCTGCCCTTCACTGGTGAAGAGGAGTGTGTACACTTCTGGAAATCCACCACCAGTTCTTTGGTCTACCCTGCGTTTATCTGGAGGTGACCCTCCAGACACCAGTCCACAAAGTCCTGCATCAGTTCTCTGTACTCTCTGTTGTCCTCATTTGTGATGAGGCCAACGATTGCTAAGTTGTTAGAGAACTTGTGTAGGTAGAAGTTTGTTGATCTATGCTTAAAGTTTCCAGTGTACAGGATGAAGAGAAGCAGTGGCAAATTGTTTCTTGTGGTGCCCCTTTGCTGCAGACTAATTTGTCAGGCACTCATCACATAGCACCTCTGGCCTGTAGTCACTGAGGTCCTTACTTTTTCGGCACTGATACCACGCAAGATGTTTTCCACAGTTGTCGTACTGTACCCAGCTTCAGGTTCATGTTCAGCATGTGCTCAGCTTTGAGGAGCCTGGCACTGATGCCATTTGGTCCTCCCATCTTGCTCACTTTGATATTTCTGAGCTCAGGCCTGACCTGGACCATTGTGGTGGACAAACTGAAGTGTGGGGGCTGTTTGTTAGAGAATGTGAATTGGGAGAAATGTACTCTTCTGTAGATATACACTGTAATATAACGTGATACTGTTAGTATACTAAAAATATACTGACACTGCTTTTATATATCCTCTTTTTTATTGTGAACTACCTCATAGCGTTTACTCTAATAGGTCTGTTCTTACTTAATAATATACAATATATATGTTTATAATGTTTCTGCGTCTGTCTGTCTGTCAACCTGTTCATCAATTCATTTATCAAACTTTCTTTGTTTAGCATTGTTTAGCAGTTTGACGTGCAGCTGTGACCTCAGCTAGGTTATTTTTAATGTTGTTGGCTGTTGACTTTGTTCTTCTCACTTGACTGTAGTTTGACATTGAAGCTGAGAAAAGCTGAGACTGAAAAAAGTCGTTCAAATGCAAAATAAAAACAAACAGACCACTGAGATCTTTTAAAGTCACACTAAAAGTGTTTGCACTGCTTCAAAAACTAGTCCACTGTTTTGTGAAATGTTTGTGAGCTGGGAATTCAGCCTGTCTCTCACTAGAAGCTCTTATCGTTGTCATGTTGCATGGCATGGTGGCTTGGTCGTCAGTATGTTCATCTCTTAGCTCTGAGGTGTTGGGTTCAAGTCCCCATCTTGGTGGAGTTTCCATGTGTCTCAACCCTGTGTCTGTGGGGGTTTCCTCTCACAGTCCAAAAACATGGATATCAGGTGAACTGGCTGTAAATGACCCTGGTGTGTGTATACATGTATGTGTTTTTGCCCTCTGTCCTTGGTGATCCCCCTAGTGCTCGATGCAGTCCTCCAGGTGGACGGTTGCTTCCTGTTGAGAGTACTCTGTGTGTGATTGCTTCCGCTTCTCGCCAGAGTGTGTGTGCTTGAGTTCTAAGTCTGTTAATTGTAAAGTGTCCTTGGGTTTGAGAAAGGCTCTATATAACTTCATTCCTTCATTCATCATGTCACAACACTTGATCTGATGTCAGTACTCCTACATTTTGAGTTAGTTTGTGAACACAGACCCAGCTTTCACATCTTGTATTACACTCCTTTGTTTTGTGAGATTTAATGAGGTTATGGATGTTAATGATTTTGAATGTAAGTCACTATAAGTACATGAAATAGGAGTTTGCAGTGAGACAGATGTGGACCAAAGGGACATCATTCAAAAAATTATCAGATAACCAGTTGTCAAGTTTGCCAGCATCATTGTACAACTGAGATCTCTGTGTTAATCAGTGAAGTAGTCTACCTCACTGATCACCACCTGTGCCACACTACAGCATGATGGACATCCTTATACTCGAGATGAGTTTAATACGATCCCAGACTCAGAGTGTACATATGCTTTTTTTTAATACCTTTTCATACAGTCATGTCCAGTCCTTATGAAAAGAGCCTGCCTTCGAATTCACCCTCTGTCTGAGAGTCTGGGAGAGTGTAGTGTGGCTATAATGAGCTCTACGGGGAGAGTGTGCTCTTCTTACTTTTGCTTTGTAACCACAAGCTGCACTGCAGTGGAGATTAATCACGACAGCTTCTTTGAGCTGTGGTGTTGTTTCTGGAAGTCAGTCATTTGGGACTTGGATGGCCATTGTCCCCAGTCTGCATCCGAGTTAGAGAGAAGATTTGCTGTAAACGAAACACATTGTAATTAAGCTAATTAAACGTGTAGCTTTCAATCAGACTGTATTCTAGAGGTGGCTGATATGGCAAGATGTCATTTTTTATTATGATACACGATATACAAGTGCGTCTAATAAAATCATATATAGATTAATTACACACAGTGTCTATTTCAAATGTTTGTCTTTTAATGTTGATGATTATGGTCTACAGCCAATGAAAACCCAAGTTAGTATCTCAAAACATTATAATATTATATAAGACCAATTTAAACAATGGATGTTTAATAAATAAATGTTGTTCTACTGAACAGTATGTATAGTATATACACTCAGTACTTGGTCGGGGCTCTTTTTGCTTGAATTACTGCATCAGTGCTGCGTGGCGTTGAGGTGATCAGCCTGTGGCACTGTTGAGGTGGTATGGAAGCCCAGGTTGCTTTGATAGCGGCCTTCAGCTCATTTGCATTGTTGGGTCTGGTGTCCCTCATCTTCCTCTTAACAGTAGCTCATAGATGCTCTGTGGGGTTTAGCTCAGGTGAGTTTACTACCCAGCACAGTGATACTGTGGTTATTAAACCAGGTGTTGGTACTTTTGGTGGGTGCCAAGGATAAATAAAATCCACATCTCCATAAAGCTTGTCAGCAGATGGAAGCATGAAGTGCTCTAAAATGTCCTGGTAGAGGCTGCGCTGACTTTGGACTTGATATAACACAGTGGACAACACCAGCAGATGGCATGACTCCTCAAACCATCACTGATTGTGGAAACTTCACACTAGACCTCCAGCAGGTTGGATTGTGTGTCTCTGCACTCGTCCTCCAGACTATGGGACACTGATTTTCAAATGAAATGCAAAATTTACTTTCAGTGATGGTTTGGGAAGCCGTGTCATCTGCTGATATATATGCTGATATTGTAATTTTTGAGGTGCACCTGTATATCATTATTGAATAGCTAGAACAAAGCTGACACTTTAAACATGACACCAAAAACTGTGAATTTAGTGATTTGTATTGAACACTTTACATGCTGAGCTGCACTAATCCAAATAAGCAGGCCTAATTATACTCTCATTTTAATCAAACAAGCCATTTAGATGTGTTTATAAGTACTAATGATATCCAAGAAATATTACAAAAATGATAAATATTGTCACATTGCCCAGGTATTATTCCAAGTGCCTAAAAGATGATAATGTATAAGTTTGTTCTGCAAATGTGCTTGTATTATTTGTGGTAGATGACAGCTAAAGAAATAGAGACATATACAACTTCCTTATTTCCTTAATTTTTAAATTCTATAGGACTCTGTCGAGTAGTGACGATGTGCAGGACAGAGAGACTGAGAAGAGCCGCCTGGAAGATGCCTATGAGAAATGTGACCGCGACCTGGATGATCTCATTGTACAGCACTACACCGAGCTTACCACCGCCATCCGGACCTACCAGAGCATCACCGAGAGGATCACCAACTCTCGCAACAAGATCAAACAGGTGACACAGAGACTGGCACTCTTAACACGTGCGAATATATTAGTACAGTGGTAACCCTACTTACAAGCATCCCCACTAACGAGTCGAGATCTTGGACGAGTAATATTCCAGCTAACGAGTAGCGTAAATTTCTTCAAGTATGCCAAACCGCTAGGGGCGCTGCGGTCGTAGCATCTCCTAGATGCTACCGTAGAAGAAGAGGTCAGTCAATACCTTTGACCGCTATCCAGTAAAAGTGAAAGTGCCTGTTGAAAGCGACGCTAAGGTAGCAAAAGGTAGTGAACAAGAAAGTTAGATACAT
>BRDA01011145.1:16085-36277 GCA_036984385.1 Crenuchus spilurus | reverse complement strand
ACCTGTGTGTTACATATGTGGTGATACAGTAGTGAATGATTGTATGTCACCATTTGGATGAATACTCAAATTAGGCACGTCCTCGACTCGAGCAATCGACCAAACGAGCAATCGACCTACGTAAAAGGGGTATTCTTATGTACATTTTGACTAATTAGACACAGTCGGCCAGTTATATGTCATAAGTTTTACATGTATTCTTATGGGGAAAATGCATCCAGCTAACGAGCAAACCAGCTAACGAGCTCAGCTCCTGCACGGATTAAACTCATAAGTAGGTTTACCACTGTATGTTAGTAAGTGATGACATAGTGGTGTATACATTGTGTGTCCAAATGTTTGTGGACATCCCTAATGAATGCATTCTTCTACACAGCTTCTTTAGTCCCTGTAGAGAAGTACTGCTAATAGAATTGGACTAACCATGAACTGGCATCATGTCTAATGCCAGGGGGGCTAGTGAGGGACTTTGTTCTCTGCTCCATCCACTACTTTTTGGGTTGGGGATGAGGTGGTGTTGAGTGATCCAACATTCTGATCGCTGAATGCAATCAAATCTTCACAGCAGTGGTCTGAAATCCTTCCCTGGACAGAAGAGACTCCCAACATAAGCAGGATAAACACTTCTCCTAGTACATTTGTCCATATAGTGTATATACAGTCAAAACTGCCAGTGCATGTGTACCAGTGACGTGGGACTATGCTGTTAACATTCTGGATAATCTTGACTGCCTGATGGTTTGTCCCTGAAGCTCTTGGCAGTTTTTGGTGTGTCAAATCTGTCTTCTCATCCGCGTTGGCTTCCCTCACACACACACACACGCACACGCGCACACACTCTCCCTCTAGAGAAATTAGAAGAAAGCAGTCGACTCAGTCTATTTACGGCTAATGTTCTTGATGAGAGATGCCGAGGGACCTGCTATCACTTCTTTTTCTTGTACACAGATGATTCTTTTAAGACACAGGTGACTGACTTGCCTGCTTGACTTTTATATTTGAGAATTTTGACTGAGTGGAGGATTTGATTTGAAAAGCCTTTACAAATATTTAAGGTTCCACCTTTTGCTGTTCTCAGCTTTCTTTTTACAGGTTGATGGATGTTTTTCACTAAACAAGCCTTGAAAGCTGTGGCTGAAGTGATGCCACTCTTGAGTTGCTGATAGAATGGTCACAATGTTGATCCTTCTTTTGTGTTCGGTGGACTCCTTTATATAACATGGATAAATAGCAGAACTCTGGACAATAACACAGCCACACACACTTCCACTCTACCATACACACTACACTCCATCTCCCATGTTTACTATTTAACCATCCACATACACTTGTGTATTGTATAGTATAGTTCTTATTCTCCTTTTTTACCTCTTGAGTATCTTTTTTATGTGAATGAGCAGTCACCATGCCAGTTATGTCTTGTATGGATGTGTACCTGATGAATAAAACGTGGTTTAGCTGTAAAATATTTCAATAAAAGCTGAAAACCTGAGAGGCAATGGCTTAAGTAGCATAATATAGCAGTAAAAACTCAAAATACACTAAAATGTGTATTAAAAGTTATTAAAATGATATTAAAAGAGTTTATCTTGCTTTTGTTAGCTTTGGGAAGGCTTTCTATAAGATTTTGCAGCACTGTGAGGATTGAATTGCATTAATTGACAAGAGGTCAGGATGTTAAAATCACCACAACCTCATCCCCAAAAGCCCACGTCTGATATTAGGCCTTAAAGTAGCTGAATTTAGAAGGGGTGTCCACAAACTTTTGGACATGTTAGGGACATCATTTAAGGAAAACTCTGATAATGTTGTCGCAGTGAGATGGTTGTGCTACTTCCCAGCAATTATTGTCAGATCATTTCTTAATTGTCTTCCCTGGTTATCTCTCAGGTGAAGGAGAACCTGCTGTCATGTAAGATGCTGCTGCACTGTAAGCGAGACGAGCTGAGGAAGCTCTGGATTGAGGGGGTAGAGCACAAACACGTCCTCAACCTGCTGGATGAGATTGAGAACATAAAGCAAGTCCCCCAGAGATTGGAGACCTGCATGGGGAGCAAACACTACCTGCACGCCACTGATATGCTGGTGAGTCTGTGCCTTTTTTTGAATGTTTACGTATATCTATACTTGGAAGCAAGGCTAATGGGGTTTAGTTAAGGGAACCATTGAATTGAACTGAATTCTGAGGTTGAAAGGGATTCATTATGAGCTCTGTTAATGTGATGAGTAAACATCCCAAAGCTTTAAATTCACTTATATTACAAATAGTAATAGAAAATAATAGAAAATCTCTTTACCCTGCCAGAGGTATTGTGGTGTCTTGCTGTGTCATTAATAATATGGCCACTTCATTAGGTACACAAACTTTGTATCTATACTGGACTTATAGGTTCTGTTTCTCTGTTTACTTTGTTCAGCCTGTTCGTCAATGATCATTCTCAGTGATGTGGTGGTGGTGTGTTAGGACACAGAACAGCTGCTATATAATGCAGCAACAAGTGAACTATGACCACCAATGAAGCACTAGATGATGCCCTACTGTTGGTCTACAAGGTGCACCAACAAGGTAGGTGTGTGAGTGGACACAGTGTTGAATCTCAAGCATCTGTGCTGTTTCTGATCCTCTCAACACACCACCACCACATCAGTGTCATTGCAGTGCTGAGACTGATCCAGCATCCAAAGTATACAGATGGATCTATAGGACTCCAGTGCATCTGTAAGGTCAGTGAAGATGGTGAGTGTAGATACAGGTATGCCAGCCTCGCCAGTCTTTATCAGACTGGTGCAGTGACTTTCTGAGCTGTGAGAGTTTACGGTGAGTTTATCCTCTGCTCCCTCAGTGTGTGTCATATCTGCAGAAGAGCCGCTGAAGACCGCAGCATGCTGTGATTTTGCACCATTTCTTTTATTGTAGCGTACTCCCACTCCTCCCTCAGACACCAGCATTTAGCAGCTACCTTGGTTAAGAGCCAGGGAGTTGTCAAGATCAGACATGTAACGTCAAAGATTTCTCTCATTCTCTCTCTCTCTCTGTCTGTCTGTCTGTCTTTTGTTCTCCGGGGATACTTCCCCCCTCTCCTCTCCCTGGTGTGCATGTGTGACAGTGTGGAATCAGGTGGGAAGCATTGGGACTGCCAGTGTCGATTACTGCGTACAAGGTGTTTCAATTTGCAGTTCTGTCATAGAAACACTCTGTCTCGGTCAGGTCCGCGAAACGCAGTACACACACTTGCGGCTGTAACTCTATCCTGCATCTGTCACTCCATTCAGGCTCCCCGGCGTGAGTCCTCCAGACAGGATGTCACTCATTACCTCTCTCATCTGTCAGATTTATGTCTCCCTCGCTTTACCATGTTCTACTCTCCATCCTGCCTGTGTTTATACTGTTCAACTTGTGCTCCACTCACTCTTCCGCTCCTCCTCCTCTTCTTTGCAATTTCAATCAACCTTTACTTAAACTCTGTGGGGCGACCCTCATTTACAGTGTAACTGAGTTGATGCAGAGAAAGGGATTGAGAAGTTAAAATAACATGTCAAACAAATACATTTTAATAATAATAATAAAACTCCTATCAAATATGTATAATAATAAAAATGTCAATAATAGAAATACATAATATATATATATATATATATAAAGCTAAAAATGTACAATTTAATAGAAAGGAACTAAAAGAATGATAAGAATGGATAAAACGGAAACTAAGTTGAGATTAAATTAATTAAAATGACTGAAATAAAAATGAAAGAATCACAGTTCTTATACAAATAAAAAATAAAAACATGATAAACAATTATTAGAGTTGCAATAAGTCATGGCAACCCCACAATGCAATGCGGTGCAGCTTTGCAGATGGCAGGCGCAGCAGTATAATCACAGCAGCGATGTCATAATTATATTAGTTATTCTTACATTTTGAGTAAATGTCAGTGGGCGGGAATAAGTGATGTCATCGCTGTCTAACTAGAGCCCATTTATCTGTCTTATAGGGGTGGATGAACACTGACTAGTTCATGAGCTATTATTAGTTTACTAGCCTGAGTGCAGGCTGGTTGTTTTCAAATAATCGATAATTGACCCGATTAATCGCTCAACCGATTAATCAGCCCAGCACTACTTTTAATAGGCTAATATACAAGATTTGCCTTCCATGCATATGTAAATCACCACTCTGCATATGTAAAGTACACCAAGATTCTCCACTGGGCATGTGAAAGAGGTTCTGACTATTGAACATTATGAACTCACTTTCACCAGATGGATAATAAAACTTTTCCGAAGTGATATTCGATTTACTGTGTGTGCTGTTCCATCGGTGGATGGCTAATGGCTGGAGGGTCCAGATCGCTTTGAGTTTCCAGACAGTGCTCTAAATTTACAGCCACTCAGAGTGCGTCTCGACTGCTCCTCTGAAGTGAATTTAGAAACGTATCCAGCATTAACCGCTCTGTCTCTGGTCATTAAATCCCACCGGCAGTAAAACAGAAAGAGCGAGTTTGAGTTATTCTATTAGTTCGGAGCAGATGATCGCGCGGTGAATCAGCAGAGCTCACAGTTAATGTATTCCTTGTTTGCATGCACACAGGCACTTGACCTGCGTATCGACTCCCGCCTGGTTGACGGGGCCGATGTGCAGATATCCAGCTACGGCCCTCCAGAGCGCTATGATTCGACCATTAGCTCCCACTAATAAAAAATACCTTCATTTACTGCCATAAAGATTTATTAAATGCAAACATGCAATAACCGCTGCAGGGAAATGAAAAGAGAGAAGGAAAGAGAGAACGTGGGGAGGGGAGGAGACATAAGCTGTGGAAAGACAAACGATTAATCGTTTTTGTATCGCAATATAAGAGGGTGCAAGTGTCAGAGCTACATTGTTAAAATTGTAGGCCTACATTATTAGTGACCCTATTGTTATCCAATATATATTATTAGTGATATTAGTGATTATTAGTAGTGTGCTTGTATACAGCTGTTTGATTGGATGTACAGTTTCCACATAGCAATAGAATGTTGTGAATTGTTTCCCATAGGAATGAATGAGGCGCAAAAGCTTGGACACCCTTCAAATGTAACACTGATACAAATACACTCTAACACCCAAACAACCACATGGGTTACCTCAGCAACATCTGAGACAACATAGCAACCACATAGCAACAGCCTAACAACCACTTTGCAACCATGTTGCAAACACTTGACAACACCATAGCAACCACCTGAAATGTCATAGCAACCACAGAGCAACAGCTTAGCAACCAAGTAGCAACAGCTTTGCAACTGCTTAGCAATACCATAGCAACAACTTGGGATACCATAGCAACACCATAGCAAATATGTAGCAACAGCTTAGCAAAAACAGATTCACCTTATTTAAGAAGCAACAGCCTATCAACTGCCTGGAAAGGAGAACCACTTCAGCTGTACAACCGTTCTGTGTTTCTTTCATGAAATAAAAGCCCTAAAATATGTCTGATAACAGTAATTTACTTTTTCAATTTAATGGCAACATAAGTGCAGTTTGACCAATCACAGTTCCAGATCAACATTTCTGTTGCTGTTATGAGGAATCAAAGTATCTGTCAAATTCAATTAAAGTACATTTTGACCAAAACATACAGGTCAGTGTATAAGCATGTGATGTATCATAAAGTGTGTGCCAGTTGTAATATGTAGTGATATTATTCCAGCACTGCTGTTTCGTTCGTGCTGTGCAGCCCTAATCAGAGACAGACAGAGGAGGAAGGGTTAGAAGGAAAGGTGAGTCGAGGCACAGAGCTAGAAATCAAGTAAGGTGTATTGAATAAGGCAGCACTGTGCACTTACCTGAAGTCAACTGATTTAGATTCAGTTCGCACAGACTGTACTGACCTAATGGCACTGAGAGCAGCAGTAGCAAAGTCGAGCCTTAGGGGAGGCGCCTTGTTTACAATGCAGTATTGCTCTCTGCTATGCGTGTTGGTGTGTGTGTGTGTGTGTTTGTGTATGTGCCAACCATCTTCCTGTACTCAGATTTATAGGTGAAATAAAAACCTCAGATCTCAGATTTATGCAAATCCATTAGGACTCCCCTCAGCCCTTTATTGTGTTCTCAGCCAGCAACTTTTTATAGCTTATAGTAGATGCATCTGTCCCCTGTGGGTGTGTGAGAGAGCAACACTGAAAGTTTGTTTTCTTTATTTTTCTTGTGATACTGCTCGTGTTCACACGAATATTTGAGTGTGATAGACTGATTAATTCATCTGGCTGTTGATTGCCGATATTAGATAATTCATCTATCCATCCCTCATCTTCCACTTGTCCGGGTAAGGGGGCAGGACCTAAGCAAAGATGCCCAGACTTCCTTCTCCCCAGCCACGTTTTCTAGCTTATATATGAGGATGCCAAGGCGTGTCCAAGCCAGCTGAGAGAGATAATCTCTCTGAGGTCTTCCATGGGGTCTCCTCCCAGTTGGACATGCTCAGAACATGTCACCAGGGAGGCGTCTAGGAGGCAGATGCACGAACCACCTCAACTGGCTTCTCTTGACATGGAGGAGCAGTGGCTCTACTCGCTCTCCTGGGTGTCTGAACTCCTCACCTTGTCTCTAAGGGAGAGCCCAGACACCCAGACAGAGTCATTGTATCTACAATTTCATTCTTTCAGTCACCACCCAAAACTCGTGGCCATAGATGAGGGTTGGAACAGAGATTGACCGGTAAAACTGAGAGCCTTCTCTTCTGGTACATCACCAAAAGAGAGAGTCAGCATCACTGCAGACGCCACACCAATCCGTCAATCTCCCGCTCCTTCTTACCCTTGCTTGTGAACAAGACCTGAGATATTAAACTCCTTCACTTGATGCAGGAGCACCTTCCCAACCCAGAGAGAGCGTTCCACCTTTTCCCTTACCACGATCTCAGTTTTGGACTTGCTGATTAGACCTCAGCTGCAATCGGATCCAGAAGGAGCTGCAACTCCTGGTTCGATGAAACCAGCAGGACCACATCATCTGCAGTAAGCAGATATGGAATTCCGAGGCCACCAAACTGGACACCTTCCACCACTTGGCTATGCCGAGAAATTTTGTCCATTAAAGTTATGGACAGAATTGGTGACAAAGGGCAGATCATCAATATATGGAGCAAAGTGGAGCAAGAGACCTTCAGCCTTGTGTGGAGTCCACCACAATTCTGTGGAGAATGTCCTGTAGACTGGCATTGTTACCACTGCTGGTATGTCTGTATGACTGTACGGTTCCATACACCTGCAAATTCAGCTACTTCCTTCACACTCTGGCCTTTAACACATGATACATTTTCCACACATCACTTGAGACATTGGCTGCACTCTACCACCTCTTCTCAATCTATGAATTTCATCACACACCACACTGGTATTTATAGCCTGATCACCCTTGTGCAGCACCATCAACAGGAGCCTTAAGTTACTTAGGTGACTAATCTTTTGTCCGGGGAGCTTAGATTGGAATGGAGCTGCTTTGTTGAATGATTTTAGTGAAGGAGGGTCATTTAGGACTCGTAGGACAAATGCAGTACACAGAATGTTAAGACTACACAAGGAGTAAGTAGTTGAATTGTTGCTTTTCGCTCCATTTTAAAAAACAAAACAAAGTTAATGTGCTGAGCTGTGTTGTGTACTGTGCAGGTGTCTGCAGTCGAGTCTCTGGAGGGTCCTCTGCTGCAGGTGGAAGGCCTGAGTGATCTGCGTCTGGAGCTCCACAGCAAGAAGCTGAACATTCATCTGGTGCTGATTGATGAGCTGCACCGCCACCTCTACATCAAGTCCACCAGTCGTGTGGGCCACCGGGGCAAGGACAAGGACAAAGGCCGGATTGGAGGGTGAGTGTGCGTGCTTTGGGTTCAGATACGGGCGTTAATTATACGTTTAAACTTGTATGCTTTGTTCAG
The DNA here is from genome assembly GCA_036984385.1 of Crenuchus spilurus. NCBI lineage: Eukaryota > Metazoa > Chordata > Actinopteri > Characiformes > Crenuchidae > Crenuchus > Crenuchus spilurus. The sequence continues at coordinate 28,360 of BRDA01011145.1, read as the reverse complement.
CCAATGCTCAGGACCCACAGAGAACTGGTAGATTATTCTCAGTGACAATGACGCGGTGGTGGTGTGTTAGTGTGTGTCATAGCAGAGCTGCTGATGTTTTTAAACACCTCAGAGCTACTGCTGGTGCGCTAACCAGTCAACAGTGTCAGGACTAGAGGACCAACACAAACTGTGCTGAGCTGCTGTTTCTGACTTTACATCTACAAGATGGACCAACAAGGTAGGTGTGTCTAATAGAGGACAGTGAGTGGACACAGTGTTTAACATCTCCAGCAGCTCTAGCACACCACCACCACATCAGTGTCACTGCAGTGCTGATAATGATCCACCAGCTCTGTGGGGGTCCAGGTGGATCACTTCATCTGAGACATTTGTGAAACAAGGTAGCCAGTGTGATGTGTGACGTAAAAAAAGTCATTTAATCATCGTTATATTGACGTCCTCAGGCCGTGCTGAAATAACAGTCATTACAAAATACCTTGTTTATGACATTGTTTCAATATTGCCTGTTTGTTCACCCAAAGCACTCAATTCAGGTTTGAAACATGTCACATTTGCCCATCAAGGTTTGATATATGTACTAGTTTAAGGTTTAGACGTAACCGATATATAGCTGTATGTTTTTCACAGCTGCTGATCACAGCATACCTTAATTTTAAATGTCGAATAATTATCACAAGAAGCTTCAAAGCAGCCGAGGCATTTTGTCAGCCTTTGATTAATTCACCTGTGCTGGTTGTGGCGATGCCGTATCGCTCATTACCATGTGCTCTCGTAAAGGAAGCAGAGCTCCTGTAAACATCCAGAGCCTCGGCCTCAGCTTATCATTAAATGGGTGTGAAGCATGTCAGACAGAATAACTGATTAGACTAATTATGAAGCACTGAGCAGAATATGGGGGAAGTCTACTTAAACTGCTGTATGTTTGAAGTTGTGACGACCCAGAAATGAGACAAAATTAGTCTTTCACTGACACAGAGAGAGGAAACGTAGAAGTGCAAATCACAAAACAAAACAAAATCAAAATACACAATGACAGAAATGAGCCCTTGTGTTGTCTTAAGGGTCAAAAGTGATCCGCCACCATGTTTAACAACTAATTCTGATTCAGTGTGAAATGTATTTGATTGAGTTACACATAAATAATAAAGGTTTATTTACAAAGAGTGTCACAGGTTTAAAAAGGTGGCATTATGATGACTGTGATGCTCTTACCAATACTCTTCCTTAATGAATACAGATATATATAAAATATGCATAGTCAAGATAATCCAAACAGCTGAAGACATTATGGTAGTATTAAAAATAAATAAATAAATGCAACAGTAAAGTTAATAAAATATTTTGGGATGGTTCTGGGACAGTTCTGAAAACGTCTGGAGCACATATAATAGTAATGACACCAACAGTAACAACAATAAGAACGATAACAATAATAAAAATTACAGAAATAATGATGATATTAACAATAATAAGCCTTGGTCTGGCCAGTAGCTACATATGGATGTGAAGCCTGGACACTGAAGAAAGAGGAAGAAAGACGTATTCAGGCTTTTGAGAACAAGTGCATCAGGAAGTTGCTGAAGATCTCATGGATGAAGATGATGACCACTGAGCAGGTCTATGAGATGCTAGAACTCAAAAGGAGTTACTGATGCACGTTAAATCCCGCAAGTTACGTTACTTTGGTCATGTGATGAGGCACCACATGACAGCATTGAAGGAAGTGTTATGACTGGACTTGTGGAAGGAGTCAGAAGACGTAGAAGACCAAGAATAACCTGGATGGATAACATCAAGACATGGACTGGATTATCAGGTGCTAGTCTGCTACAAGCAACCAGAGACAGATGGCATTGGAGAGAAGTGACTTGTCTGTGCAGCCTATCATCGCAAAGCGATGACGGCGTGTGACATGACATGACATTAACAATAATAGCAATAGCAGCAACAACTATGATGATAATAGCAACGATAATAACAATGATAAAGATGACTATAATGATATTGATAATGATGACAACTATATTGATGATGATAATGACAATAATAATAATGATAACAGCAACAATAATAATTACTATAACAATATCACTAATAACAATAATGACAATGATAAAGTGTCATATTTATGTGGGATTGCCAGATTTGCAAAATAAAGTTGCTGGTAAAATTTCAGAGTTAGCGGTTTGCTGGGCTTTTGAACTAAATAAAATAAAAAATTTAATGCAAAAGTAAGATTTGAAGTTTTAAAGCTCATTGAAATGTGTCACTTTAGATTAAATGTAGATTTTGGGCTAGTTTCTATTTGTGTAGTTTGACTTTGTTACAAAAACGGTAGGAGGTTTGGGGGATCTGGCAACCCTGTATTTGTGAGACCACTGATTTCAGTAAAACAGACGTGTTAGTAGTTGATGTGTGATTGTGTTTTGCTCAGGAGGACAGTAAACAGACGGTGATAATAATGTTAACAATATCAATAATAACAATAATAACATTTATAATGATAATAGTGACAATAATAATAATGAAAACAACAACAATCATAACTATAACAATGACAACAATAATGATAACTATGAATGAATGAACTTTACACTTATATAGCGCCTTTCTAGATACCCAAGGACGCTTTACAATCAACACACTCCATTTACACACACTCAACCACATACACACACCGGCAAGAAGCGGCAGCCAATCGCGCACAGCGTACTCTCAACCGGAAGCGACCGTCCACCCGGAGGACTTCATCCAGCACTAGGGGGAATCACCCAGAACAGAGTGCCAACCATATCTGGGCATACATACATACATTCATACACAGACAAACGCATTCATACACACCAGGGTAATTTTTTTTTTTTTAGAGTATCCAATTCACCTGATCTCCATGTTTTTGGACTGTGGGAGGAAACCGGAGTCCCCGGAGGAAACCCACGCAGACACGGGGAGAACATGGAAACTCTGCTCAGATGTAGACTCGAACCCAAGACCTCAGCGCTGAGAGGCGAACGTGCTAACCACTAGGCCACCGTGCCGCCCACTATATCAATAATATTGCTAACAGCTGTAATAGTGATAACAATAACAAAAATAATAACGATAACGATGATAATAGCACTACAATAATAGCATTAATAATAATAATGATGATGATGATTAGTAATGATAATAATAATAATATTAATAATAATAAACCTTTATTTTAGTAAAGAAAACAACTGTCGTGTGTTATAATGAAAATTAGTGGTTTTCACTGATTAATCATAATCTCTCTGCTCTTTTAAAGATAGTAATAAAGTTACACATGGGTTAACAAAACTGGAACAAAGTACATCTCATGATTATTCCTGTGTGCATTTTGGTGAACACAAATACCTGTGTAATACTAATAGTAATAATAACAACACTGCAGACGAACATCATGAAGATATGTGAAAAATGAACAGAATATCTCTTCTTAAACACAAAACATCGCAAACGTTTCATGTTTTATGTACTTGTGCTTTTATGAAAGTACTTAAATTGTGCTGATACAAAACATTTGTCCCAGACTGCGCTGCTTTTCTTCCATTAGCTGCTGAGGAATATTTTTCTTCAAAACAATCTGCCTTCTTTATGCAAATATTTTCTGTAGCCTTGCAAAATCGGCATCACGTCTCACCACAGAGCTCGAATATTAACTCACCTGCAGAAAATAAGAGAATATGTGAATTAGATATGTTCAGTTTCCTCCATTCACTGTTCCTTCAAGACGTTTTCACATTCTCATTACTTTTCATCATCGCTCAGACGTGTTTGTGCAGCAGTAAGCATTATTCCACTTTAGGTTTGTTTTTATGCTCTTGGATTAATTTAGTATTGTTTGTAGAAAAGACTTATGGGCTTGTGTTGAAAATATAACACATTTATAGAAGCACTGCAGACAGGAATTGATTAAACTCAGCATAAATGCTGCATAACGGTTCTCTCTATGTTAATACAAACATTGGCCACTTCATTAGGTACACTCTCCTTGTATCTACACTCATTGTATTTTAGCTCCACTGGTGCACTTTCAGACTGTTTCTCTGTATAGTTTGCTGTTCAGTGGTCAGGACCCCCTACAGAGCTGGTGGATCATTCTCAGTGACACTGACATGGTGGTGGTGTGTTAGAGTGGATCAGATGCTTCAGAGCTGCAGTGCTGAGAATGATCCACCAGCCTTGTAGTGATGCTGAGCAGGCTAATGCCAGTCTGTGTACATTCATAATGTCAGATTTATTAATTTAAATAATTAATAATCAGTGTGTTAATGATAGAAATCTCCATCATCTGTCCTTTTCCTCTTCTTTATCACGGTGTAATGAGATGCTGCTGCTTTCTGCCTTTTTCTATACGTAGGACCAGGCTGATGTGTCCCTGCTACACCATTTACCGCAAACACAGATAACTCATTCAGAGGCGTGTGGATGAGTATGAGGGGAATAATAATGTGCAGGTTTTTTGTTTTTCAGCAGCCACGCAGCAGTCGCAAGGGGATTACAGACCTCCTCTGCTAGCGAGCAGCGTGGACTGCTGTCGCTGCGGCTGCAATGCTAATTCCTTTGTATTAGCTAAGACGCCACGGTGTAGCACATTAGGCTAATGCAGGTCGGCGACCCCGCCGAGCTAAAGTGTGTTATTGTGCTGTTGTTTTTGATCTCAGGAATGTGGTGGTGTGTTTTTATTCCGCGACTGCTGTGTTTACTGCCCCGCAATTACAGCTCACAGCTTTCATGAGGCAAAGTGATTTATTAGTCAGGGTCGTAACGTAGCAGCCGTCCTTTTTTTTGCATTTAGTGTTGCAAAACAGTCCCAAAAGAGCCAGAGTTTATCCTCTGTAAGAAACTCCAGACATTTCAGATCTGTTCACCACAGTCTGCAGATCAGAGCCTTGTGTTGTCTTAAGGGTCAAAAATGATCCACCACCATGTCTTTTTTATTTATAATATTTTTGCCAATTTTCCCCTTCAAATGTAGTAGTAACCAGTTGACTCATTGCATCAGCTAGGGGCTCTCCATCACTTGCAATGTCCCTGACTCTAGGAGGGTAAAGAGCACAAGCCTCCTCCGATGCTTGTGATGCAGCCACCGCCTCTTTTTCAACTACCACTGATACACCGTCACTGGGGAGTCAACACGCTCGGAAGAAAATGCCAGATCCCCAGCGGATCTGATGGACCAATCAGTGGATGCCTGAGCCAGCGAACATTGTAGAGTGATGAGGAGAGAGTGCCATCTACCCCCCCAGAGAAAGCGTGACTATTTTTTGCTCTCTCGGGCCTCGGCTGTCGATGGCAAACAGCATTACCCAGATTTGAACTCACAATCCTCTGGTCATAGTGTCAGTGTCTTAGCCCGCTGAGCCACTCAGGGGCTGATCCACCACCATGTTTAACTACCTAAATATTTTTTTTAACAACTTGGACCCTTTTGAAGTAGTGAAACTCTAGAAATGAGACAAAATTAGTCATTCACTGACACTGAGAGATGAAACTATAGAATCACAGAACACAACAGATTCAAAATACGCAAACTCAGCAACATTAACCTCTGTGTTGTCTTAAGGGGCAAAAGTTATCCACCACCATTTTTTGCAGCTTGAACCACTTTCTGCACATTTCTCATGCTTTTCTGCTATTTCTGCTAATAATTTTTTACACCTATACAGTATATTTATCAATAATAATAATAATAATAATAATAAAAAATAATAATAATAATAATAATAATAAACCTCTATTTTAGCACAGAAATCAATGATGTCAGGCGTGTTGTAATAAAAACCAGGATTTTAGGGGTTTAAAACTGTCCTTTATTAGATCCATAACAGGTTGCCATGGCCTGTAAAATTCATCAATAAGATTATTTAATCATTAATTAAGGAAAGTAGGCAGTTGTACCTGTTTCCAATGTTGTAATATTAGTCTCCACGCTAATGAAGATGTAATACCATTAGGTTTTGACCATTAGGACATGGAGAGTGTACATAATGTTAAGATGACACAAGAGTTAAAGGACTTGAATGAGTCCAGTGACTAAACTGACTGCGAGTGGCCGATGTAGTGGTGGCCAGTGTGGTTGTCTGCAGTTTGGAGTGAAGAAATGAGAATTATTTTGCATTGCATGTCTCACCTGACTAGTCTTGAGCTGTCAGTTTGAGAAGCTGCTGAGTTTTTTTGCCTTGAGTCAGTGTCACTGAAAAACACTGCAGTCTTTACACATTCAAAATTGTTTGCTTGTTATCCCATTTTTCTCCTCTTTCTCTCCAGGTCCACTCCAAAGGACTCCATTTTGGATGTCAGCAGCTTGTCCACTCCGCGAAAACTCACCGAGACCTCTCAGTTCAGCACTCCGGGAGCATCCAGCAGTAAGGAAAAACACAGAGAAAGTGACAAAGTCACAACGAGTCTGAGAAATGAATAGAAAGACAAAAGCCCATTTCGCAGCACAAGTGTGAAATTGCACTGCTTTAGCGCCACGTTTGCTTGCTACCATTCACTGCCTGCGATAATGAATTTCTCACAGCTGCAATATATATTTGAGCTCTCTGGCCAGGTTTCGGCTGTTACTGTGACTGCAGAGGTAACAGTATTAACTCCACAGCTGCCACATTGTACTGTTACTGTAACCTGGCTTCTCTGAAACAGGACTCTTATTCTGTAGGGTCATCAATTCAGTCATATCTCCTCCACTCACAACATAACAGCCTGTTTAAAGGTCCTCAATTTAGAAAACGGCAACTTTCTCTTATGTAACTCTGTGTGTATGCTCCCTGTCCTTTTGGGATCTCTCTCTTAAGCCATTACATATATACACTCACTGGTCACTTTATTAGGTACACACCTTGTAGCTACACTCGCCCATTTTAGCTCCACAGAGCTTATACAGGTGCACTTACAGACTGTAGTCCATCTGTTTCTCTGTATACTTTGTTGTTCTTCAATAGTCAGGACCTTCACAGAGCTGGTGAATCATTCTCAGCACATCAGTGACACTGAGGTGGTGGTGGTGTGATAGAGTGGAGCAGACACAGCAGAGCTACTGGAGATCATCTACTCCTACCTTGTCGGTCCAACTTGTAGATGTAAAGGCAGAAACAGTAGCTCCTCTACTGGTCCTCTAAACCTTATGCTGTACATCAGCAGCTCTAACACACCACCACCACATCATTGTCACTTCATTACTTATCTACCAGGTCCTGTGGGTCAATATGATCAGCTTAAATGGACAATGACTGTGTTTCCATAATGCAGTGGTGCACAGTATAGACCAGGGCTGGCACTGTGTCCAAACCATAGTTCCTGACAAATGTGTGCAGCGAGGCCCAGCTGGATGCAGCACAATTGTCCAAGAGAGCCCAATAAGCAGCCGTTCCTCTAGTGGGAGACCAGTATAGTAATGAAAACAGTACAGGTTGGGCTCGAGTTAAGTCTATTAACATACCATTAGAACAGACATGTATGTTATACCTCCTTTATCACTCAAGGCATTTTCACATCTACACGCTTGCCCCTCCCACCCTCGTCCACATCTGTAATCATGATACCTTCATATCGTGTTCCAATAACAGCGATAACGACTGTCGAGCAGCTCCGCTCTTCCATTATTAATCATTCCGGGCTGTCAGCGCAGTGGGGGCGAAGGCCTCGTTAGCCCCGCGCTCCAGTGTGGGCTTGACTCCTCTGGGGAACCCCGCTGGTGTTATCAACCTCACTATCCCACCCACTGCTGTCCGCTTCCCCCACATCTGCTGTCCCACAGCTCTTAGCTCAAACATCAGCTCAATTACACACACACAATTATGAAAACTGAGTTATTAACCAATTATCTTCCGTCCCATCATTCAGCGCATGCTTAACTTCTCGCACAGGCTTCTGGTCACCACTTGTTTATGTTCTCATTTGTTTATGTTGTTTTATACCCAATTCTATGCAGACTGTTTTGTAGATTATGCATGCATATGAAGCCAGCTGCTGTATTATTTTTTAGTACATATTGTGGGGCGAGTCTGTATGTTTGGAGGAAAAGCATCATCACCAGCATACAGTACGAAAGCATGTCAAGTGTATGTACATAAATGCACAAATAAATAGATTAATAAACAAATAAATAGATCCAGCAATAAAGAAATAAAATAAATGATGATATGCAAAAATAAATAAATAAATAAATAAATAAATAATGCATTTAGGAAAAAAAAATTATATAAATATTTTTATTCCATATGTAATTTATTATTTGTCAGATGCTAAATTCATTATTTATATATATTTTTTACTGTAATTGTTACAACATGTTACAGCATGTTAAACTGATGATATAACATTCAATTTTTAAAGTTATTGTCTTAAGTTTGTAAAGTTTTGGCCCTACATGTTCATCGTATACATGCATCATGACTTTGACCACCAATGTAGATGCACCAGCCGATTAGACCATGCAGTCAGACCATACAAATCAGATTGGGTCACTTGTAACTTGATTTTAAAAATCTGATTTAAGAAATAAATCTAATTTGTGCTGCAATTTGAACAGATTTCTAGCATTTAAACATAAACCTGACACAGGATGTCAAGAATGAAGTGATACAGACTGCACACTCGTTCTCATCTACAGTCATACAGCAAAAGTTCATTTTTAATCATACTTTGTTTTAATGTTCATCAGTGTGGCTCATGAGTTGGCCAGTCAGTCAAAGTAATGTGAGTAATTGGCACTGTGGGCAGCTGCTGGGCATCTCCATAAAGCTCGTCAGCAGATGGAAGCATGAAGTGCTCTAAAATCTCCTGGTAGGTGTTGACTTTGGACTAAACACAGTGGACCAGCACCAGAACCTCAAACCATCACAGACTGCAGAAACTGCACACTGGACTTCAGACAGCTTGGATTGTGTGTCTCAGACTCTAGGAGCTGATTTACTAATGAAATGTAAAGAAAAGAGGATGTTGGAGCAGTGTAGTGTATGTGGTGAATATTTTTATCTTTTCATTCTGTTTGTATTAACTTGAAGCAAGACTTTTTATCACCTTTAAACGTTTTGGTATGTTGAGTGAAACAGCTGGCACTCAAATGTGACTTCCAGCTGGCAAATAGCCAACGTTTCACTTCTTCAGTTTCACTTTCTGTTGATTACACTTTCATCACTTCTTCTTTAATGGTTCCTGTGGTTTTAATAGAAAATTTGCTAAAGCAGGTCGAAACGCCTCTGATTCACACCCAGGGCCAAAGTCATTCTTGTGCTAACTGCACTTTCCCACGTTACGTGAAAAGCGTGCAATTACTGCCGTTGGCGGTACTTCAAGTGTAATAGGATGGTGCCACCCAAAAGTGTTTTCTCTCTGGCGCAGAGGACTCTTCCTTTTGTCACCCACTATTTTGTCTAATGGCCTCAGTGCACCTCATTTGTTGGCGGTAATTGTAGTAATTATTGTGAAAACTCCAGTCACTAAAGTCCATTAACTTGCCATAAACATTTGTTGGATTGAGTGGAATTAACCGAGATGGCATAAAAATTAGTTCAACACTTTACTGTCACAGAAACATGCAGATCTCAAGTCTAACATGTACAGGTCTGAAGACACAGGCAGTGACAGACAGGAGGAGAGCAAGGGAGAGTATTTAGTTGCAGTAAATATTGAAACATTAGAATTAGAACGTCATGAAAAAGTTCATAATTTATAATGAATAAATTATAAATGAATAATTCATGAATAAGTTCAACTTATGTATTATATGTGATGTGGCTTATTTCAAGCATTTTTAATGTTGATCAGTGTGACTTACAGCTCATATACAGTAAATCATAAATGCAGTATTATATGTGATGGTGAGTAAATGACAATAAACAGTATAAATACTGTGTATCTCTCAGAGCTACAGCTGCCACATTCCTAATATCAACACTCCTGAACCCGAGACAACATCAGAAGTGTCTTACCTGGACTAAGCAGAACCAGAACTGCTCCAGCATCCTCTTTTCTTTACATTTCATTAGTAAATCAGCTCCTAGAGTCTGAGACACACAATCCAAGCTGTCTGAAGTCCAGTGTGCAGTTTCTGCAGTCTGTGATGGTTTGAGCTGCTGCTGTTGGTCCACTGTGTTTAGTCCAAAGTCAACACCTACCAGCAGATTTTAGAGCACTTCATGCTTCCATCTGCTGACAAGCTTTATGGAGATGCCCAGTAGCTTCCCACAGTGCCAACTACTACTGACCATCATATTACTGAGACTGATTGACCAACTCATGAGCTATAACACTTAAAATAATCACTTTGTGTGTAATGCCTATAAAATATATGACTTGCATCACACGGTTTCATGAATTGCTCATCAAAATGTTTATCAGTGTGATAAGGCCGTGCTTAGCACTTTATTTCAGCTGTAAGTTTTAACATCCTGTACACTCTCCTCCTTTCCTACACTGACTGTAGTCTATGTGTTTCCCACAGTTCGAGATCTGCAGGAGGTGAAGGAGGATTTGGAGGTGGACCCAGAAGAGAACAGTGCTGAATTTATGGGTATACTGATCAAGGCTTTAGCCAAGGTCAAGAAGATACCCGAGACTATTAATGCCATCATGGAGCGCCTAGAGCCGGAGCTCAAACAGATCCTGAAGAGATCCACAACCCAGATTGCTGATCATGCTTACCAGAGAGGAGAAAGCCTGGCACAAGACAACCAGCCAAAGTAAGGAACCAGTGGGCTTCAGTGTACTCCACTGACCATGTACAGTAGGTGCACTTTGTACAGACTGCAGTCCATCTGTTTCTCTGTGTACTTTGTTCTTCAATGGTCAGGACCCCTCACAGAGCTGCTGGATCATTCTCAGCAGTGCAGTGACACTGATGTGGTGGTGGTGGTGTTGGTGTGTGAGCTGCTGTCCAATCACTGTCCGTCTTGTTGGTCCACCTTGTAAATGTAAAGTCAGAGACAGCAGCTCAGCACAGTTTGTGTTGGTCTTCTAGTGCTGATGCTGTTGGGTGGATGGTGCACCAGTAGTGACACTGAGGTGACATCAGCAGCTCTGCAGTGTCTGATCTACTCTAACACACCACCACATTAGTGTCACCGCAGTGCTGAGAACGATCCACACAGTAAATATACCAGTGTTAAATCAACACTATTAGAGTTAAATTAACACTGAGGGTGTCAAAATGTAACACTCTCAGTGTTAATTTAACTCTAATATTGTTGATTTAACACTGGCAGATTTACTGTGCAGCAGCTCTGGTCAGTGGAGCTCAAATGGACAGGTGGGTGTATGTTTAAGAGGAGGAAGCAGGTAACAGTGGATTAACATGTTAAAATAAAACAAACAAAGAATTGTGTTTACAGATGTGACAGTTTTATCCTTTTGTACAGAGCTCATGGTTATACAGGATCATTTGCCTAATTCTTTTGTGATATTAGAGTTATTTGCTTCAATTTAATTTGACAGCTGGATGGAAAACTGGCTTCTAATAGAAATTGGCTTCTTAGCAGTGTTGAAATAAATTATGTGAGCTCCAATTTTAATGTTTTCTTATTGCACAAGTATTTGTCTAAATTGTTGAGCTGATAATCCTGCTGCAGACCAAACCTTCACAGTTTTAACCTCTCTTACCATCCTTTTTCTTGCATTTGTCAGATTTGCACTCAAATGAGATCCCACTACAATATCTGAATTGTTATTGCAGTTCACCCTTGACAGCGTAAGGCTGGCGCGTTGGTTCACTCATCACTGATTTTTAAAAATATTTTATAATGAATGGTTTTCTTTATTCCTCTAAAAGTCCAGTTCGACAAGCCTCTTTTTTATTAACATCATAACATAATTGTAGCAATTATGCAGGCAAGCTTTAGTTGCAAGATACTCCCTCACTGAACATTTAAATTACATACCGCTTGCTTTTCAATATGCAAAACACTACTAATGACCAACTAGGTCATCGTTTAGTCAGACTTGAGCTCTGATGTAGTCTTGAGTCTATTATCCTGTGTACAATCGTGAATAACTTTAATACTAATGATGATCTGGTGATGAAATTTGGATTAAATATACCTCAGTCTGTGTGAAAGAGACTAATGTCCTGAAAATGTCCCAGCATTCAGTTCTTTTCTCCTGATCAGGTAGGAATGCAGTCAGGCATCTTTCTTCTGAAAAGAGTTCAGAACGTTCACATCATGAACACTTCCTCCTGTACTGTGCACTGATACATTATACAACACTTCCTCCTGTACTGTGCACTGATACATTATACAACACTT
>BRDA01011145.1:2345-15511 GCA_036984385.1 Crenuchus spilurus | reverse complement strand
ACCAATAAAGTACTGTGCACTGATACATTATACAACACTTCCTCCTGTACTGTGCACTGATACATTATACACAGATCCCTGCACAGTTCTTAGGGTGAAATAACCAGCGTCCTGTACTGTGTCCGCGAGGGTAACTGAAGACTTTAATGTCTCACAGCAGTAGCGACAACTGATGGAGATATCTGGACAGGCGCCGGCCTCCACTCCTACAGCTGCTGATATTAGTCATCAGAAATGAACACCAGTTTACCTGCACTATAATCGTACATGTCAGTCTTTTACACACAGACTGAGGTTTATTTCATTACTATTTCATCACCAGATCTTCAGTGTTAGTTATTCACTATCATTTGGATAAAGAAGCAAATGGGACACCTTCTACTAGTGCGTCTCAAAAAAACCTAATAATAGAAAGTTTTGTGTTCAGTTAAGTCATTTTATATTAAGTGACATTACAAAAATGTTGACGAGTTTGGCTGTTAGTTCATGGAAGTCCAGAATCTCAGATTATTAGAATATTTTGTTTGGAGTTCTGAAATCTCTAGTAGTTTTGTTTCAGGGTTGCCATGTGGTGCACCTCACCACCCTAAATATGCTGTGCCAACTCACCCCCGATTGCAGCATTTATTTAATTTATATCTTTATTTTTCTTGTTGCTTTATTTTGCCACTTCCTATGTTCTTCCACTCTAAATTATCAGGCAGTCATCCGTGGGAGTCCATGCCACTAATCCCTTCAGTTGTGGATCTGTATATCTTGTGACACAGCACCCATCTTTTCATCAGAACAGAAGAAACGATGCCCAGCACAGGCTGTTGTATCTGAGCTTATTTGCATATAATTTGCTACGTAGCATTCAAATTTCAATCTGACCAACCCCAGAGACACATTTAACTACCATGTGTAAATGCATGTGGTTAAAATCTGGGCAGCAACCCAGATAGTAGTTGAGCAGGTGTAAACGTGGTCATTTACACATCCTCTCAGAGAAAACAGTCCTTTTTTGTTTCCTTTTCTCTGAAAATACACTTAGACTTGTCATTTGAATCCAGATAATACATATAATCAGCATTCAGGGGTCATTTGAAAAAAAATCTGAGATTAGTATTAATGATAGTCACTTTATTTTTCCCCTTTTTCAGTTAGCGATTACGTGCCTTATGTGCTGCCAGTCGTTTGTGTTTAAGGGCATTTGAGCTCTTTTTCTCCCCCCACGTTCTCTTTCCCATTAAGCCTTGTGGGATCAATGCCTGCCTTTATCACGTCTTATTCATAACTCCCTCATTTAGAGAAATGGTATAATCCATAAAACTACAGCAGCCTGCATTTCCTTAAGTATTGGAGTTAGAGAGGGGAAACAAAAGCAATGGGAAGAAAGAGGAGATAATGATGGCACTTACGAGAACACTTATCCAGGGTAGAAATGAACTCGGCGCTCTAGAACTGTTATCCTTCTCTTGCCTTTCTCTGAATTTTGACACTTTGGCTCGGCTCACATCATTCGTTTCATTACTCCGAGTGAGCATATCTGCAAACTCTCTCAGTTTATATTACACACTGTTTTCTGTGGCTGCTGTGCTGTTCAAAGATTTGGATTAAGTCTAGTATCTAGAGCTGAGGGAGTTTTCTCAACCTGTGATTCAGTTCATAATGCTGGCGTTCGTGTGAATTAAATCATATATTTTATAGGCGTTACATATAAAGTGACACATTTTAAGCCTTAAAATTATCGGAACAATTATAATAGGTTTCCTAGCACTCGGAACCCTAAATATGTGAATTATCAAAAACTTGATAAGATTGCAAACTTGACTTAGTTGTGCAGGTTCCTCCTCTTCAACATTCGACAGAGCTTTTCTAATAAGAAGCAATGACAGAGCCTTTCTCTCGTCTTTCCATGACTTCACTACTGCAACTCGCTGCTGGCCGGTCTTCCTTTGCGAGCCATCAGGCCCCTGCAGCTGATCCAGAATGCAGCTGCTCGGCTGGTCTTCAATCAGCCCAAGTTCTCTCACATCACTCCACTGCTGTGTTCACTTCACTGTCTTCCTGTAGCTGCTCACATCAGATTTAAAACCCTGACGCTTGCCTACAAAGCAAGAAATGGACCAGCACCTGCCTACTTAATCACAGTGGTCAAGTCTCGTGTTGCACCTTGAACCCTTCAAGCTTCTAGTACAGCTCAGCTTGACCCACCATCCTTCAAGACACGTGGAAGACTGGCATTAAGACTCTTCTCTGTTCTAGCACCCAGGTGGTGGAACAAACTCCCAGTGACTGTTCAAACAGCAGAGTCCCTCACAGTCTTCACACACAGACTGAAGAGCATCTATTTGTGGAGCACTTAAGCAGCACTAGTTTAAAACACTTATTGTAATGCACTGTAAAGCTCTTATATTGTGTATAATTGTGTATCTTTACTTCTTTCTAGGTATTAGTGATGGTTTTGTTCTAACAGTGTCTGAACTGAAGAGTAGTTTGGACTCTAACCTGCCTGTACTAGCTGAGATATCTCTCTTAATGGAAGCAAAGCACTGTTGTACATTGATGGATCAAAAATATGGCACATTATATAGTCCAAAAACACTCAGATATTTACATCAGTATAATTGTAAGTGGTTTACTGGGAGCAGTGTTGGTTATAAAATATGACAGTTTACCTTTTAAATAATGAACTGCTACTATTGAATATACTACTGCGTGGCCTTTATGTTTATAGCCTCTTATTATTATACTTTTGAGAGCAAAATATAGAATAAAGGCCCTTTTGTTTATCCTCACATTAGGATTTATCTGATATTTATGCTTCTAAAACTTTAAACAGTCTGAAGCCAGTTATCAAGGTTAGGGTTTGCTTTGCTTTGATGCAGCATCACTAGAGTTATTATAAAAACTGTGTGTGTGATATCTTAAATCTTAGACAGCTTCCACCGGTGCTCTGATGAATTCATTTTAACTGTCTGTATGAAGTGCTGCTGGTTCATATCACTTTAAATGATCAGCTATTACTCTGTCAGAAAGAAATCCACTGATTTGAGGATATTGGCCTTCCGTTTTTATCTGAGTACAATCTGCAGCTCCACAAAATTTTTTGCTTCCCTCGAAATATTAAAAAGGCTTGTCATGACATTACCTGTGGTTATTATAGTAGATGACCACTAGGATGCTACAAAAAGGCAACGCGTCTCCAGCGTCCCACACCAATCCAGCTAGTTTAAGTCGACACAGTGCTCATGCTCACAGCTTGTGTACAGCTGATAGAATATTAAACATAAACATATTGGCACCATGTCTAATGCCATCATGACCTCACAAACACTCTTGTGACTGAATGCAATCAAATGCTCACAGCACTGATCCTACAAAAGCCTTGAAATAATGAATGAGCAGATGTCCCAATACTTTTGTCTCATATACCATATGAACACATTCCGCTTGTGCTTCAGAAAGCTGACCAATCAAGAGAGTGAAATCATCCTCTCATGGCCAACACTGAGCACAGGTTCTCTTGGACATCTATTAAAATTAATTATAGTTATTATAATTATTACACAGGTCCAAAGAAGTTGGGAAGTTGTGTAAAATGTAAATATACGTTTATAAAACCAAAATGCAATGATCTCACAATCCCATATATTATGCACAATAGAACATATATCAGACGTTAAAATTTTACCATTTAATAAAAAACTTATTTATAATTTGATGTCATCATCGAATCTCAAAAAAGTTGGGACAGTGACTTGTGGAAGTGTTCCTGAGCCCATGCAGTGATTTCCAGTACAAAAACAAGGCTGTGCTGCCCAAGGGCCCGACGATCACGAGCATTCAGCATTGACCGCAGTCCTTGTCCCCTGTGCTCAGGGATTTCTGCAGATTCTCTGATTCTCTTTTGATGATATTTAGAAAATTGTGACCACAAGGGACAAGGTCGGCAGGCAATTCTGAATGTTTGTAATCTTCGGGCCCTCGGGCAGCACTACCTTTAAAACGGGCATGATTCTGTACTGTAAATCACTGCATGGGCTCAGGAACACTTCTAAAAGTCATTGTCCCAACTTATTTTGACCTGCATTGCTGCCATCAAATTCTAAATGAGTTTGTTTTTCATAAAATGTCTCACTTGTAACATCTGACCTGTTCATTCTTCTATTGTTAATAAAATATGGATATAAGATTTGCACATCATTGCATTGTATTGGGTTGTATTTGGCTTTTGTAGACTGAGAGCACTGTTAGTGACACTACAGTGTAATAATGAGTGTAACACATTACAAAAACCAGAATATAAAGCACATGAGAGTCTCAGACTAGTGAAGGTTCATAGAGACTAGATAGGCCTGTGTATTTCAGCTGATAAGCTGTACATATCTGTCACTGTACCAAACTGATCTCTCTGCTTCTTTCTGCCAAAATAGACTAGCTTCAAGTAAATAAGCCGCCTATTTGAAATCATTTCCGTATTTATGTTGTGTGACTCCGGCAGCTTGCAGACGTTAAGGTAGGGGACTGTTGCTATGGGAACCTCAACATAGATGGGAGGGCATCCTTGCATGATGCCCAAGAAGGAGTGTGGATGGGAGAATATATTAAATTAAAAAACTGCATGCCAACAGCCAGAAATACTATAATAATATAATTAAGGTTTGATTTTGTGTTTGTAGTCATCAGCACAATGAGCATGTGGATTATTTCCAAAGGAAGGATGTTTAAACGTGTATGTGTTGGCATATCTGCATAGTAGCCACCAACAACTGCCCTGTTTGTTGTTAGTACATGTACATGTTCCTGTTCATTATAAAGGTTAACTGGTTCACTGTGATACATCAGTTGCTCTGTACCACTCATCTGGCATCACTGTCAAATTAAATCCATCACTAATACCTAGAAAGAAGGAAAGATTCACAATTATACACAATATAAGATCATTACAATGCATTACAGTAAGTGTTTTTAACGAGTGCTCACTTAAGTGCTCCACAAAGAGATGTTCTTCAGTCTGTGTTTGAAGACTGAGGGACTCTGCTGTTAGAACAACCAGTGGGAGTTTGTTCCACCACTTGGGTCTTTCACGTGTCTTTTAGGATGTAGGGTAAAGCAGAGCTGTACTAAAAGCTTGAAGGGTTCAAGGTGCGACTCGAGACTTGACCATTGCCATTAGGTAGAGAGTGGCTGGTCCATTTCTTGCTTTGTAGGTGAGCATCAGGGTTTTAAATCTGATGTGAGCAGCTATAGGAAGCCAGTGAAGTGATGTGAGAGAACTTGGGACGATTGAAGACCAGCCGAGCAGCTGCATTCTGGATCAGCCGCAGGGGCCTGATGGCTCGCATAGGAAGACCAGCAAGAAGCGATTTGCAGTAGTCAAGTGAAAAACTAGTCGTTCTAATATGACTGTATGTATAAAATATATATGATCTTGTGCTGACATTATTGAAATTAGTGCAACAACCAGAACTACCAAGCATGTGGGCAGCATCCTTTGTAGCATGAAGGGCTAGAGGACCAAGACAAAACAGCTACTGTCTCTGATCTCCAACAATGTAGAGTGGACATTTAACATCTCCATCAGCGCTGCTGTATCTGATCCACTCTAACACACCACCACCACGTCAGTGTCACTGTAGTGCTGAGAATAATCCGGCAGCTCTGAGGGTGGTCCTGAACATTGAACAAAGTATACAGAGAAACCTAAATAGTCAGTGGAGCTAAAATGAACAATGAGTGTTGTGTACCTAATGAAGTGGCCAGTGAGTGATGGAGCATCTGACAACATCCTAAACCCCAAATGCCAGCCTGGCTCCAGCCTTGTGCTCGACCAGCCAGCCTCCTTATCTATTAAACCCAGTGTTTTCTGGATTAGGAAAAGTCCAGAAGCGTTCCAATCTCCCATCCAACAAAAACCTCAGACAGATGTTAGTCCTCCTAGTGGATCGGGAGAATTTGACAGATGCTGCTAATTGTTGTCTGTGAACAGCTGCTGTATCTCAGCGGGGAGAGCCTGTCAGCACCCTACTGTTTCTCTGTTTATTATAAACAAGTTGCAGGGGCCCAGTGAGGTGGAAGGGTCTCTGAAGGTTTACTTCAGGATGCACTCGAGCAAGGGCCTGTAAAAGTCCGGGAGTCTTTATCTCAGTATCATGTTTCTAAAGACGAGGCTTCAGGGGAGAGGTCATCACGTTGTTTGAACTGTCCTCTTAATCATATATTTTCTCTCTCTCTCTTTCTCTCTCTCCCTCTTTTTGCTCTCTTCGTCTTTCTCTTGCTCTGCTGCCATCCTCAGGTTGCTGCTGGAACTGCTCGAGCTGCTTTTTGACAAGTTCAACGCTGTGGCGGCAGCTCACAGTATTGTTCTCAGCCATCTGCAGCAGATTGTGGTGTCTCCCAACGGAGCTCAGGAGGGCATCAAACTTTACGAGCAGGCTGACGTCTCCGCCAAGATTCAGACGGTGCTGCAGGTCAGAATCTGAGATGCTGTAGCTCAGTTTTATTTTGCCAGTCACAAAAAAGAGCAAGATTGTTCTCTCATCCATAAAACGGTATCGATATCTCGTATGTTTACGCAACTTGTGCACTTGTGCAATGGCATTTGCGGAATGCTGTGGGCATAAGTGATATACACCTTCTCCAAATGTTTGCAGACACCCCTTCCAATTCTTTCAGCTACTCTTAAGTTGGCACAGATGCACACACAGCTTGTCTAGTCCCTGTAGAGATGTCCTGCCGATAGAATAGGACTAAACATGAACCTGTTGGCACAATGTCTAATGCCAGCCATGGGCTAGAGGGCACGTGGAACTGTGTTCTCTGCTCTATCCAGTACTTTTGGGATGAGTTGGTGGAGTTGTGGATATAGTGAGATGCTGATCATCCAACAATCCTGACTGATGAATGAGCAGGCGTCCCAATACTTTTGTCCCATATAAGTATATGAGTGCATTTTACTTGAGCTTCAGATTGCAGACCAATCAAGAGAGATAAATCGTCCTCTCATGGCCAGAACTTAGCACAGATTCACTTGGACAACTATCAAGATTAATTATAGTCAAAGCCAGTCAGCTGCACAGGGATTTGGCAGACTGTAAGGGAGATGATTTAAGTAAATGAAGTCATGCCAGATTAAGAGTATCTCTTGAAGATGTGACAAGTTAAGATTCCAGTAGGAGGCAGATGTGGGCAGGTATGTACACTCACTGGCCACTTCATTAGGTACACACACTGTGTGTCATCATTCAATGTCCATTTTAGCTCCATTGAACATATAAGTGTGTGTTCTCTGTATAATTTGTTTTTCGTCATTGACAAGAACCCTCACAGAGCTGGTGGATCATTCTCAGCCTCAGGACCAACACAAACTGTGCTGAGCTACTGTCTCTGACTTTACATCTATGAGGTATAGTGGACAGTGTTTAAAATCTCCAGCAGCTCTGCTGTGTCTGATCGACTCTTAACACACCACCACCACATCAGTGTCACTGCGAATGCTCCACCAGCTCAGGTCCTGATCACTGAAGAACAACAAAGTATGCACAGAAACAGATGGTCTGCAGTCTGTAAGTGCACCTGTATGGTCAGTGGAGCTGATATAATAAACATAAGTTCAGAACCGAGAGTGAAACAGGCTGCTGTTGGCCTCCTTCTGTTGCCTCAAAGGCCACAAGTATCCGCCGTATGCATGGAAGGCCATAGAGCAGCAAGAGGACGGTGCTGATGCAGGGGAAACCATGGCAACCAGCATCCAGACAGCATCATGCTGCGGTGCGGCAGGTTTTGGTGCATTCTGCAACAGTCTGCTGCAGCTTTGGATCAGAACAGCAACAGCAGATTTTCAGACAAGATAATGGGCCGATTTTTGAAACACAGTTAAAGCCCAAGTGCTTTATTAGTCTCTGAGATTTCCTCAAATCAGCACAGGCTTCATCTGCGAATTTACAATGTGTTTCAATTAGTGATGGACTCAGGCTGCTTATTGCTGTTTGTAGGTTATCATCGATTTGAGGTAAACAAAAGATTTCCATCACATTTCCAGCACATTAACAGGTTGCAGTGGGACAATGTTAGAGCTCCTCCTAGTGTCAGTCTTACGGGCAGATGATGACATGAATACTAGACCTAAAGTTGCTTCTTAAGTTAACAAATATATATATATATATATTTAATATAAATTCACTTGTGTGTGTTTAAGGTGGTAGTAACTTCCGGCTCCTGCAGATGATGAGGCTATAAATACTTGCAGGGTGTGTGACGGGATTCAGAGATTGAGAACAGGTGGTACAGTGTCTCAGATGTTAATGATAAAGGAGTGATTGTATTTGGGTTTGAAGGAAATAGCTGAATTTGCAGGTGTATTGAAGTTTACGGTCATACAGGTCTACCATCATTGGTAACAATGCCAGTCTACAGGACATTCTCCTCAGAATTGAGGCTGAAACTGATGGACAGGGACCACCGGCGGGTTTCACAGCTTGTGAATGAAAATCTATTCACTTCTAGAAGTCAGCGCAGGTCCTTCACAACCAGTTTGTGAAAGAACTCTCCTCAGAGACCTGCAGACCATCAACATATGGAGTCGAGTGGAGCAAGAGACCTTCAGCCTTGTGTGCTGTCCACCACAATTCTGATGAGAATGTTCTGTAGACCTTTCTTGTTATGAGATGAAAAGTCTTTATCTGTGCATAGAGTGGTGATACTGACACTAGGGGGAGCTCTAACATTGATCTACAGCAGCTACACTGATAAGACTGCCTGTAGATGTGCCTGTAAATGTGTTTTGTTTATTAACTTCAATTATCCAGTATCGGCCATAATCACCCGGTTCATTAACCAAACGATTAATCGGTCTATCACTACTTTGTATGATAACATTGGTTCAGCTGAAGTATTTCTGATTTTAAACTGAAAGTGACATTGATATTTTTGTGAAGATGAAGTGATGTGTTTTAGCTTTTAGAAATGAGTGTTTTTTTCATGTTGTAGTCACTGATCTCTCATTAATTCTCAAGGCATGTCCCAAAGAACCCTATAGAACGTATACATCATATACCAGGAGTCAACGTGTGTAGCTGGAAGAGAAGCTTTTCATACACGTGCATTTGTATGCTGCTATTCATGCCTATGTTTGTCCTTTTGTCTTTTTATTCTCTCTTCTATTCACTCGGGCTTGTTCCTGTAGTTCAGTAGCGCTCGCCGTGGTTTACAATATTCCATAGCTACAGTACATGATGGAAAGGAGGGGGTAGTGAGGTACAGACAGATAAGAGTGAGAGAATGTGTGTGTGGGAGAGAGAGAGAGCACAGAAGCAAAATGAAGCAGGGAGGAGAGTGGCAGTGCAGGCTGAGAATGAGTAAATGGGTTTGTCATCACTCCATCAGCTAAGATGAGGAGTCACATACTGACCTTGTACTTTCCTCCTCTCTTCAGAGAGAGAGAGAGAGAGAGGGGATACACAGGAGTGGATGCGGACCTGGCAACCTTGAGCAGTCATATTTTGTCCTCCTAGAGTTGACTGGCAGCATGGGTACACTCACTGGCCACTTCATTGTATCAGCTCCACTGACCATATAAGTGCACTTACAGACTGTAGTGCATCGGTTTCTCTGTATACTTTCTTCTTCAATGGTCAGGACTCTCACAGAGCTGCAGGATCATTTTCAGTGACACTGATGTGGTGGTGGTGTGTTAGAGTGGATCACCAATTAGCTGGTGCACCAACCAGCCAACAGCGTCAGGACTAGAGGACCAACACAAACTGCTGAGCGACTGTCTCTGACTTTACATCTACAAGGTGGACCAACAAGGTAGTCTGATCCACAACTCACATTAACACACCACCACCACGTCAGTGTCACTGCAGTGCTGAGACTGACCCATCAGCTCTGTGGTGGTCCTGTGGGAAGAAAGTATATAGAAACAGATTGTAGAACTACAACATGCACCTATATGGTCAGCAGAGATGATGAGATTTGATGTTTTCCTGCAGTTTGACTAGAAAAGTCTGAATAAATGTGCAGTTTTTCATTCTAGGCCACGCTTTTCGTGTGCTCCAGCTTGTGTGGGGTAAATTGGTCATACGTGAGGGGCAGGTTCTTCACAGGCGTGTGAGGAGTGTTGGGGATGAATGGAAATTTAACACTATTCTCTTCCTTTCAGTGCTGTTTCATCGTCGGCGTCTGCTGACGATGGTGGCATAATGCTTGAGGTGTTTATATGAAGTCGGGGACCCTGCCCTGAGTATTACTGTGAAAGGCAGATGATCAGAGGATGATTCACACAGAGGCAAGGCTTTGAGTTTGAGAGTGCAAAGGTAAACGCTGAATGCCGTGATGAAGACGGAGCGAGAGCAGAAGTGTGTGCCTGCCGAATCTCCCTGCTTTCGCAGTAATGGATCCTATTAAGTCCCCGGCGCGGTTCTGCGTTCAGCCTCAGCCCGGAGGCTGGGCACCCTCCCGTCGCTGCGATGGGAGATAATGTAATCTCTTGATTAGAATCCTCATAATGGCAGATGAGCTTTTTTATATTCAGTCATTCGTGTTATTATTTTCCCTTCTGATTGTTTCCTCGTGTCTTCGTCCTCCTTTCTTCCTCTGGCTGTGAGTGACAAAGACAGCATGGCAAGTACACGCTCCGCCTCGTGATCAAGCACTTTGAGAAGTGCCTCGGGTGGTAGTGAGCCCACGGATTGTGGCCCAACTGAATCCTAATTTTTAGGGAGCGTGCGGATGATCCCCGGCCAGCATCACCTCAGGAAGCTGCTGTTTGTAGGTGTCATTGGAGGAGGAGGATGATGAAAGCATTTGCCATTCAAGCAAAACGCCACCAGTAACATGACAGTCGCAATATACCTTCAAGTAAGAGCTCGACAGGAAGACACGGGGAAGATTTTTTTTACATGTAACTCGTGAAATGCCTCTGCTTTTCATTACCAAGATCAGCCGACCGAGGCTCTGTAATTTTGCAGACAAAAGCAGCAGCCGCAGTGGACAGTAGCAGCTTTTCCATCCACCAGTGAATGAATTTTGAAAATGGCCTGAATAAATAAAAAAGCCCAAAACTCTGCCTCGCTTCCTCTGACAATGTCTTATTTGGTCTCTTTGTGGCCTCTGCCATGATGTCCATGCTGGGATTAGTGAGCTAGTTTCTTATAGTTAGCTGAAGACTTGCAGTAGTTGTTTTGTGACGTGGTGCCGTAAAGTGTTACAGTTCTCCTAGGAGGGCTCACACTCGTGTTTAAACAGTGTTGTAACAGGTCAGAGAGCATAATCTCACTGTTATGAGTCAGTGTAACATCTACCTGATGTTGAAGCTGTTATTTTAAGGTAAAAAATGTTGTGTAATGATGCTTTAAGGTAATTGTGCCCGACTAGAGGGTAGTGGGAATAATGTGGATGGTGAGTTTGTGGTTGTGTTGCATTGACTATGGTTCAGTTATTTTCCAGCACGTAAGAAGGAGGGAATACTGATGACTCTGAAACCTCAGATGGGTGGATGGAAGGAATTAAAGAAGAAAGGGAGGAAAGGTGGAAATGAGGAATAAAGTATGGAAGGATGGAAGAAAGGGTGGATGGATGGAAGGAAGGTAATAAACAAGAAAGTAAAGAAAAAAGGAAAGAAGAAAGGGAGGATGGAAGGAAATAAGGATGCATGGAAGGAAGTAAGTAATGAAGGAAGAAAGGGTGGAAGAAAGGCAATAAAGAAAGGTCAGAAGAAAGGGCGGATGGATGGAAATAAGGATGAATGGAAGCAGGGATGGAAGGAAGTAAATAAAGAAAGAAGAAAGGGAGGATGGATGGAAATAAGGAATGAAATAAGGATGGATGGGGGAAGGGAGGACAGAAGAAAGCAAGTAAATAAAGAAAAAAGGAAGAAAGGTTGGAAGGAAGGCAATAAAGAAGAAATGGAGGGTGGAAGGAAATAAGGATGAATGCAAGGAGGGAAGGAAGGAAGTAAATAAAGAAAGAATAAAGGGAAGATGGAAGGAAGGAAGTAAATAAAGAAGGAAGGGAGGATGGCAGGAAATAAGGATGGATGGAAGGAGGGAAGGAAGGAAGGACGGAAGAAAGTACATAAAGAAGGAAGGAAGGACGGAAGGAAGTACATAAAGAAGGAAGGAAGGACGGACAGACGGATGGATGGAAATAAGGAAGGAAGGAAAGAAGATTGGAAATAATGAAGGAAGGATGGACAAAAAGGAAACAGGGAGGGATTAGATAGGAAGGAAAGAAGAAAGGGAGGATAAAATGAAATAAGGATGGCTGGATGGAAGGAAGGTAGAAAGGGGGATGGATGGAAATAAGGAAGGGAGGAAGGAAGGATGAATGGAAGGAAATAAGGAAGGAAGTATGAATGGAAGGAAGGAAGGATGAATGGAAGGAAGGAAGATTCAGAGGATAAATGGAAATAAGGAAGGACGACAGAGGAAATAAGGGAGGAAGGAAGAAAGGGAGGATAGATGGAAATAAGGAAAGAAAGAGGAAAGACAGGATGGATGGACAAGGAAATGGAGGGGTTATGGAAGGAAGGAAAAAAAGGAAGTAAGTAAATAAGGACAGGAAATGAGGAATTGGTATCATGAACATGCTTTCATGGTGATAACCTCTTGTTCTTCTCGAGCTTGGATGGGGTCGTTATCTCGGCGTCTGCTGGTGAACTTTCCTTCCCTTCACCCAGTTTAAGTCTGTCTTTTCCCATTACCCCTCCCGAGAGAGGGAAGAGGCGCACTGACCTTTCATCTGAACAGGAGACATGACAGTTGTAGGTGGACGGACGAGAGAAAAACATAATCAGGTCTGTTCTTCTAGTCCTGACCTATTTTCATTCTTTTGACTATTCCAGCCATTTGAAGTAGTCGAGCATGAGGTTTTAGACTTTAGAAGACATCTCGGACTCGTTACTCCTGTTCTCCAACTGACTGAATTGAGAGGTTTGTTAAAGCTAGGCTTGAACCGCAGAAAGAAGCAGAAGATAAGTTGTTAGAGATTAGAAATATATATATATTTACCAGATTCTATCCACAGTGTACTGGTAGCCATTTGTTGACTCGCCCTATCACTTGTAATGTCCCTGGCTCTAATAGAATGTAGTAGGGATGCACCGATACCACATTTTTTAAAACCGAGTACGAGTACAAGTACTTACATTTAAGTACTTGCCGATACCAAGTACCAATAAG
>BRDA01011143.1:18017-30908 GCA_036984385.1 Crenuchus spilurus | reverse complement strand
GTTAGCTTATCTATCCACTGTAAAATGATATGTGCTGTGTTGGTGTACAGCAGTCTTGCTCCACATATAATATAAATGACTTAAAATTAGAAAGTTATTCAAATATTTAAACTTTAGTTTGTAACAATACACATAATTCAGGTTTAGCTAGAAGTATGGACATGTCAGTGTTAAAATCCCAGTTACATCCCATAAGTTGACCTGTCCTGGGTGAAAGATGATGTAATGAGTGGACTTTTCACCCTGTTCAAATGTACCACTACACTGGTAGTATCAAGAGGTGGCAAATCATGCAAAATGGCTGGATGTGCTTTCAAACTCCAGAACCTTGCACATTGCTGGTACTCCATCAATCCTACATCTCTTATTGAGTTGCTTCCTTATGTTTTCGTTTGGGGAGATTCTAGCTAATGTGTTACCTTGCGGTGAACCACAGGGTAATATTATTTTTAAATTATGTGTTATTATTAGAATTGTTGTGTAATTATGTCAGAGAGAAGAGCAATGGACCACTGACGATAATATGCTGTTAAAGGAGACTTAATGATGTGCTCAGTTGACTTATTCCAGGTATATTATGAAGAGTCCGTTAAGTGCTCAGGTAACAACGTTGGGTATCCAACTCTTTCACACCAAGGCACTGTTACATGTTATGATAAAAGCTGTCAATTTCCTGAAGGGTTTATTTAAATTCTGTATTTGGTAATGTGCTGTTACTGAATTCCGCGGGTTGGAGATAAAAGATTTTCTGACATTTTTTAAAAATGTTGCACTGTTTTGTCATTCAATGTATTGTCAAGCCCATGTTGTCACATTGTGTTTAATAAACATGTGTTGTGTGAACCTAGCTGCATTCTGGCTCATCTCTGTGACCTGCCTTGTGTCACTTTTTTCTCTCTTCTTTTTTTACCAGATTGTTTCTCCCCAATGTGTTAGCAGCCAATCTACCCACCTTTTTAAACATTATCACATTTTAAATATTTTAAATACATTTGCCCTGATAAAGGCAATTATTGTCTTAATCATAGCATGCAAGATTATATTGGTATGAAATGAATTTGGAATTCTGGGATATGGTGCTCCTGTTGAGCTATTAGAACAGCCCATTAAAGTATTTATTTGTGTTGACTGATGTTAAAAATGCAGACAGTATACTTGAATGTATTTCAACTTAACATGACATGCATTTTTCAACAGAAGGATGCTTATAGCCTTAAACCACTAAGATGTCAAGCAGCTGGAGAGGTTCTGCTCATTGTATGTGGAGGTTGGCCTAAGTGAGGATAAACTGCATTTGACAACATAGCAGAAAGAACAGCTTGGCAAAGCTTGGAATGTCATAGAGGTCCATGATAAACAACCCTGTTAGTTCAACCAGACACAATGAACACACTGGAGAAACACATTATATTGCCTTACAAAGAGGGAGGATCTTGCTGAAGCTGCCTTTATTCAACAAGTCAAGATGGCTAAATGGTGTACATCAGTTCAACAGCACTCAGATGACAGAAAGCCCATTTCGTTTTTCAGTGACAAACTTGATTATATTTGTTATATATAAACACATTTAGAAATTGATGCCTGTAACTCACTCAAAAATTGGGACAGAAAAATTGTGAATTGAAGATACTAATTGTTGCAATTTTGCAAGTGGAGTTTTTGTATGATCTCAGTCTATAAAAGACTTGAGCTGCTCAACAGTCCTTGGTTGCCATCATCTAGTTCTCCTGTTCATGATGCACCATACATTTTCAATAGGAGATAGGCAGGCAGGTCACTGAAGCATACATACTCTTTGTCTATGAATGCATGCTGTTGTAACTTGTGCAGATGGAGGCTATGCATTGTCCTGCTGAGATCCTGTGAAAAGATTCTTGATGGCAGCATATGTGTCTCCAAAATACCAATGCTGTATAAGCTTTCACATCAATGGTACCTCATTGATCATTGTACCTCATCAATTATCTTCATTTTTCCATTTTCCACTCTTGGCCTTTACACATAAAGATTTCTGCTGACTCTCTGAATTGTTTTATGATATTATGAACTGTATATAGTGAAATACCTAAATTATTTGAAACATTGTCTTTGAACTGATACAATTTTCACATGAAGTGTGGCACAAAGTGGTGAACCACTTCCCACTTTGGCTTTCAAAAACTAAGCCATTTGTTGATGCATCTTTTATGCTCAGTCTTGAAGACTTCACCTGTTACCAGTTAAACTGCTAAATGTTGACCTTTCAGAAAAGTGTTACTTGTATTTTTCAGTCTTTTTTGCCTCTGTCCCGTCTTGTACTTAAGGCATCAATGGCTGTTAATTTCATGATTGAAAACACTGAAAATCTTTTCTTTGTCATTTGTCTGTTAAATAAAGCTTCAGGTGAATTGACAAATAACAAATTCCAGTTTTTATATCATTTTTAGAAAGCATCCTAACTTCTGGAATTGACGTTTGTACATTTATAGTAAAATGTCTCTTTCTGAGGACACATGATGGTGCTTGTACAAAAATGTCAATTAAAAAGAATACAGCATCACATTCTGGTGAAGGGCCCAATTCTGAACAAGAATGAACATTAACACTGCAGCAGACTTTGTGTATCAGAAAGAGAGGCTTGTCAGTCTCCATCTAAACTTCCATCCAAAAAATAAAAACATAAGTCTTGTCAGTGGAAGTACCTCTAGCACTATCAGTTATCACTCTAGCTGATTACTCACAGACTGAGTATATGGGGACTTTTTTTATATAAGGTTTTAAAGGAACTGGACTGGACTTTGTGTTTGGTTGGAAATGACAAAAATCCTCAAAAAAACTCTGGACACTTCTCTTCTCACCAGACATACTTCCAGTACCATCAGCTACCTCTTAGCATGTAGCCTGATATCAGCCACTTCTCTCCATCTGGTACTTTTTTCACTGCCCCCAAAAAACGTTTGTTATGAATCCCACCCTTGACACACAGATATAGTGAGTCCGAAAGTCCAGGGCTGAATTATGTTCCAAATCCAGCCCACCTCCTATTCTTTCACGTGTAGTAATGTCACCCAACTGTACCTGCATCTAATACTGCAGAAACCTCTTCAGAGCTACACTTTATAAAAGAAAGCTTAAAAGTAACCCACTGATGTTGGAGACAAGTTATCACAGGTTCACATATTGCTCCTTTGTTCACTAAGCAAGGAAAGGGACACAAAAAATGGTGTCATGAATATATTAATCCAAACAATGATCATATAGGCCAAATATGTAATCATCTGCAGACAGAATGACAGGATGCAGTCAGGATTGTCTCCCTCTGCTCACTGCTGAATACAAAATGTCCTGGATTCTTCGTTGGAGTACTGGTGGTTGAGCTCCCAGGAAAGTGCTCAAACCCTTTCTGATCATAGATACAGTGGTTGATGTGTACTGCAGGAGCATGGAGAGCCGTGGGAACCTTTCTGCATACTTCACTAGATCCTTTAATCCAGTCTTTAATCCAGTGATTGTGTATTCCTGACTTTCTATGTGGGTTAATCATTTCTGCTCCATGCCTGTCCACCACACTGCACTTGCACGCATGATATGTGTGGTGATATTGCTTTTATCAATACGGCTAAAACCATGTAAAGAAACTTTGCAATGTTGACTATCTTTTACCTTCAAATTTAAAACTGATTTTTATTCAGCAACTGTAAAGGCTTTCATGATGATATGTGCAGTAAATCCATCATTTAAATTGCTTTATGGGCTTTGTCTAATATATATTGTACAAGTAATACAATTAAACCTGCCATAATTCTGAAATGTTTTCTGTTGATTAATTGTCATATACACTGTGTATATATATATATATATATATTCATGAATTAACACTTGTTGTGAATTTTGCTGTTAAGCTGCTTGTTAGAGAACAGCAAGTTTTGCAAAAAGTACTGAAACATTGAACAGTTGGACATGTGCATTCAAAAGTTTAGAGAATGTCACATTAAGGTAAAGGTTAGAGCACATTTTAGGTTCATCCTGACATTTCAGCCAAAAGCCAAATATCCCAAACGTTTTGTGAGTAGTATGTTTTTGATCAGTTGAATATGTAATAATTGTGACAGACTTACAGACAACTAGCCTTATGAGCATGTAGTTACTGTGTTTATAAACACATAAAAACTTTGTAAACACACTTTTTTAATACTGTAGAGCAGAGGTAGGCAACTCCAGTCCAGCAGAGTTTGGTGATGTCACTGCTCTGACACTACAATTAAACATGCTAATTGCCCGCTGAGTTGAATCAGGTGTGTTTGATCAGGTAGATCACCAAACTGTGCAGGAAACCGGCACTCCAGGACTGGAGTTGCCTACCCCTGCTGTAGAGCATTCTGGTTTATTCTACTACTATTTTTGTCATATTTAGCATTCTCTAGCATGTTAGTTTTCAGCTTCAGTTCTTGAACACAGTTTCAGCTTTTCTTTGCTTAAATGGCACATGATGCAAGTTCAACCAAGGCTACTGAGCCTGAATGGTTAGACAATAGTTTATACTTTACTGATTCACTTGCAAAATCAGCAAGTGATTCACTTGCGAAGCAGCCGTGGCCTAGTGGTTAGGGCTGTGGTCTTGTTACTGGAAGGTTGCTGGTTTGATCCCCAGGCAGGTCATGTCTGTAGTGCCTTGAACAAGGCACCTAACTCCCAACTGTAAGTTGCTCTGGATAAGAGTGTCTGCTAAATGCCTGAAGTGTAAAATGTTGTCATTTTGCTGCTTCTACCTACCAAAAACTACAAAATACTGGACCTGAGTATGGATTGAAGGCCCATATTTGAAGACTAGAGGCATAGATGTACAGCCCTGCTAATGAAAAATAAAGCAGATAAACTAGTGCTCTGTGACATTTTGTTCCAGTTTCCATGAGCATTATGGAAATCATCAGATTCCAGGTGAAACAGAAATGTCTATGTCATATGGACGGATAGGGATCAGGGTAAGAGGCATATTTCGAATACATGTTGGTTATTTTTGTTATTTATCAAACAAACTTGATCTGGAGCTGAATTTTATTTTGCATTACTCCAGGCACAGTTGTCATAGTGAAACTTGTGATGGCTTATACAGACTGCTTTTATTCTGCCTTTAAACTGTCTACTGCAATAACACACAGTATCCACTAAGAGGTAGTGTTGCTACATAAACAGTGTTAAATGCCAACCCCTTGCCTGGGTGCCATGGCTGTGGCTCATCATTTTCCTCCATATTAAACCAAACCATATTAAACTGACAGGCCCTTTGGGTTTATTCTGAGTACAAGAAAAAAGATACTTAATGTTTTTTTTGTAGTACAGTGTATAAATTCCAGACAAGCTGAAATGAGACAAGTCACTTCTTTGTGAAATGAGAAACTAGATTAATTATATTTCCATTACTTTTCATTGGCACGCCATCTTTTCAATTGCCCTGGGTGTTTTTCAGGGTGTTTTTTCTTGATTTAAGTCATGGCAAATGATAATATATGTCATAACCCTACAAACAATGACCAGCATTGTTCATACTATGGAATATATAGTAACTATATCCATTTTTATGCATCTGAAAGCTGAACAATAAAAAAGAGGGACAGGAGAAATGCTGATGCCTTTGCACTTTAAGTAAAAAAACTACTTAAAGACAAATGGATCCTTGATCAAATCAAGCCTCTAACTGAAAAATTAAACTTGTGTATGCCATTAACAAACTGAACAGAAGGCAGCAGAGACCTGAGATGCACTAGTCAGCAGGAGTCTTGACTGTATTTTATAATAATAGTGTAAATATAGTTCAGCTTAGGTCAGACAAATAAGAACACAGCACTGACGTCTTGCAGTATACAGAGAGAAAACAACAACAGCACTAATGAAGAGGATGTCAGCTTTAAACTCATCAAATCAGAATTCGCTTGAATACCAGTTAGGAGTATGTAAAAGCTACGGAAGTCAAATACATAGACAGCAACAGCAAAGAAGACTGTTACATATTTGTCACTTTCTATAAATGGAGGTCATATGCATCTGAAATTTTTCAAATAATTTAATGTTGCTTTTGTTGTTTTCAACAAAGTGTCAATATGGAACCTTTAACAATTGTATTTTCCCACTTCAAGCTGTCAAAACACATTCTACACCAAATACTCAACCTAAACAAGGTTGCACATAACTGAACTGCAGACTAAATTATTACTCAGGAAAGATTACTTATCTGGGAGCACATTTTATTCACTAATAACAATCAGTGGTTTTTCATTATTTAAAAAATAAGATTAAGATTCACCAATTTTCCAATGTGATTTTTCACACAACGGAATTTGACCTCCGCATTTAACCTATTCGTGCAGTGAAACACACACACACACACACACACTAGGCTGTGAGAATTTGTGCCCGAAGCCGTGGGCAGCCCTTATCCACCAGCGCCCGGGGAGCAGTTAGGGGGTTAGGTGCCTTGCTCAAGATGACATTCTGGTCACAAGACCAGATCCTTACCACTAGGCCATGGCTGCCCCCAAACATATTCTGGTGTGGTCTGCACTATGAATTAATATCAAAGTCATTCAGCCTATGAAGAAATACATATGGAATTATTTATTTTAAACAAGTGTTAAAGAAACCAGAACATGTTTATATTTTACATTCTTTAAAGTAGGCACCTCTTGCTTAGATGCCAGCTTTCTTGGCATTTTCTCAGTCAGCTTTATGAGGTAGTCACCTGGAATGGCTTTCAGTTAACAGCTGTGTCTTGTCAAGAGTTCATGACTTGCATTTCTTGCCTCTTAATGTGTTTGAGACATCAGTTGTGTGTCTACTTTGCAGAATCTAAAATCTGAAACATATTTTGGTTTGTTTAATACTTTTAAGTTTAATACATGATTCCTTATGTGTTCCTTCATAGGAAATGGATGACTTCAGTATTATGTTACAATGTAGGGCAAAAATAAATAAATTAAATAATTGAGTGTCTAAACTAATATTGACTGGTACTGTAATCTCCGTCTACTGATTTTTACATTGTGAACATGTCATGAATAATATACCTAAGTCATTTGGATAATGTCTTGCTGCACTTTTATTGTTAAATGCCATCAGGTTGATTCCAGCTGTATGCACAGTAAATATGCCAGTGTTAAATCAACACTATTAGAGTTAAATTAACACTGAGAGTGTTACATTTTGACACCCTCAGTGTTAATTTAACTCTAATAGTGTTGATTTAACACTGGCAGATTTACTGTGTGGATTCTGATTCTGTTGGGGTTTTCAGGCTTCTTAATAGCTCATTCATGATTATTCTGACTGTATGACTCCATATTGCTGCTGGTCACCCTCTTCTTTTGACTAGTACTGTCAGTCTTTGATTGGTAGGTTTTCTATGCTCTATGATCCAGAATTTCAACCAGAAGTACATTGATTTTTATATCTGGATGATTTTAGAGGCCACAGAAGACCCTCAGTAATAAAATACTGAAAGATATGATAAACATTGAAAATGAAAGCTGTGACAAAAATAAAACAGCATGAAATTAAACAGAAATAATTGTAACAGTTGACAGTACCTGTCAATGAATAAGAAGTAAATTCCTTTCCTCAGGAATAAACTTAAGCAAATGTGTCTTGGATTTTAGAGCTTGGCATTCAAGCTAACACACCTACCTTTTTCACTTTAACATTAGAGTGATTTTTCATGTAGTGTTCACATTGTTTTATGCCTGTCTTTTGTAAACCTTCAGCACTGAAGAGAAGTAGCCATTTTCTTTGCTGTTTACTTCCTCAGTCTGTTCAGAAGCATACAGTGAGCTGTGGTAGCATTAGCATCAAATCCTTTAATGCACTAATCTGTGTGGAAAATGGCATTTGCTGACATTTGAAATGAGCGTGTGATACAGGCTAACCAGGTGCCAAAGTAAGGCAGAAGTACAATTGGCAGGAGATCATTGCTTTGACTTACACATTACTGTGGATGACTGGCCACTGAATAAATCATTTGACTCTAAGTAGGATCAGCCCCATTTTTGTGTTGAAGCAGCATTGCTGATGAAAAGAATATTTACATTATTATCCAACCCCCTGGAGATGGTGAGTCATGCAGAAAAACTTCAGATTCCATTAATATTAGTAATTAGGGCAAATCACAACACTAACACAAGTGCATGGAAGGATGCACAGAGGAAGCAGATTGTCCATCACTGTGTTTTTTCTGCAAGATGGCTAAAGCTGATAGATTACCGCCTCAAGCAGATCTTGCTTGTTTGGATATATCAGACTTCAAACAGCTATGCATTTACTTAATTATTTATGGTTGCATCAGAAAATGTATTACAAAGTCTATGATATTTGGAGATATGTTACCCCATATGCTGGTAGAAAGACTGAATTGAAATTCGATTAGCTTCAGGGACAGGTTTAAAAATGGTTTTCCATTTGAAGAACAGAGCACCATTTTCAATGGCGCCTTTATGAATAAGTGGTGTTGGATGAGGAGGTGAGCTGAGACTTCCACTCTGAATTACTTATTAAATTCATAAGAGCTATATATAAAGGACTGTATAAATAAAACAGCAGGATCCTCCTCATATATAAATAAGTGATGGCCACATTTTTCATATATAACACTAGCTTTCGTCTGCTTCCATATGCACATGGTCGACTGTGGTCCAGTGATGTGCACAGTGAAGCAGCAGATATCAAGAAAGTCAAACAAGGATATGTAGTGAATGTGTTTTCTGTATTTTTTAATGAAACATTCCTTGTTATGGGAACTATAGACTGAATACTTGTCTAAGTATATAGTCTATTAGCCAAACCCTCAAATATAAACCACATTCAAGTACACAGCTCAGAGAAAAAGGGTTTGGGGTGCTTTTGATTAGTCTTTCCAGAATGTTTGAGACAACTTTCAACTGTTTACTTTTCATTGCTGACAATCATTTGCAAACTTCATTGCCAGTAGACTTGGACTCTAATTAGTCAGAAACAATGCAGTGGCATGATGTAATTAAATGACTCATATTCCTCTGGGCTGGTCTTCTACTGAGTCCTACCGTGTTGTTTTAGTGCTAGAAGATCTGTGTTTTTTCTCACACCATTTTAAAAGAGAGAATTTTCACAGGGAAGATAAAGTCACTGTTGGTGAGGAGTTGGCATCGAAACCAAATTGCCCTCCTTCACTTGGAGGCAGGTATGACTTTCAGGCCTAATCTGCTGCTCCTTTTGGAGAATTAAACATGATCATTAGTAACATTTACATATTCAGTGTAAACATCATTCATTCATGTTCAGACTGCAACTCCCTTCACGAAACCCACATGGCCTGAGGATTATATATTTAAGCGCTGATGACTAATTGATGAGAATTTCTACAAGTTTTATGGTGGGATATGGGGAAGACTGATATAAATGATTCATTTAGATTTAAAAGCATCTGCACACAATTAGGGAAGATTTTACTTGGAAATACCATGTCTCTATGCAGATAAACAGGTTTGTGGGGATGAACTATAGTTAGGGACTAGTTCAAGTGCTTGTGTAAGGTCTAAATGCAGCTATATCCTAAATAGATTAAATGACTTTTTGGCAGAAATGATGCCGTAATGTTTATGATATGTGAAAATTGCTCTTCACTGAAAATTGCTAGCACTGGACCTGAACTCAAGCAAAGTTCAATTATTTGAAATACTGCACCCTCATGTTAACACAGTACTTTGGAAAGGAACAAAATCTGCAATAAATAATGCATCCTGTTCTTCACATATCTTTTATTAATGCTCTCAGTAACATTCTATAACAGTATCAGCCAAAGAAAGAGAACGGCACGACCTGAAACAGAACCAGCAGAGAGTGAAATAATGACTGGGGGAGGGGATAAAACCGAAGAGGAAGTAAAGCCTGACGAAGAGGTAGGAAAACCCAGAGGATGCAGTTCAAAAATATGTAAATAAATAAATTATTGAATAAATAAACAAAGGAATAAATAATTACATCATACTCTTATTCATACCATTAAATTCTCTGATCAACACAATTCATTCAACTTCTTCTTTTAAATGTATAGTTTAAAAACGGAGCG
This sequence comes from Crenuchus spilurus, assembly GCA_036984385.1. Taxonomy (NCBI): domain Eukaryota; kingdom Metazoa; phylum Chordata; class Actinopteri; order Characiformes; family Crenuchidae; genus Crenuchus; species Crenuchus spilurus. Next base: position 20,839 of record BRDA01011143.1, on the reverse strand, counting down.
GAGGACAACGCCATAGCTGGAACGGTCTGTTCTTTAGGCGGTGGGAACGGGGAAGTGGACAGGGGGACGGGGCAGGGCTTTTTTTGTGCTTTGCAGTGCACATTCATTCAAAACGCATGTAAAGGGAAGGGAAAGGAGGGTGCCCGGCACATGCACATGGTTACAGTAGTCAGGCAGCTGAGACAGGTGAAATGATCTTCAGGGAGGTTCACAGCATTGGCTCCCGGCACAGCACGATCTCCAGCTCAGAGCGGTACAGTTTACCCCCATCTGACAAGGCCATGATGCTCTTCTTATAGCCAGTTAGGTCCTTAGTGTCTACCTCCTGAGACAAAGCAGAGAAATGACATTAATTCACCAAAAGTATCCTCACATTTAAGTGCCCAAAATTCTCAGGTCTCCTATTCTTACCTTTTTGTTCTTTTCATAGAGGTCCCTCAAGAGTGCGTCCAACTCCTGCTCATCAATGTAGCCATTTCCGTCCTTAAAAACACAAAGAATATGTTAGCTTACACATTAACCAATAAACACTATAGTCTTATAGTTGACTCTTGAATTACATGGTTTCTTAACTGCTGCTGTTGCATTTATTCAGATAATACAAAAATGTACTACTCAACAACTGTATGTTTACTAAAAAGCGAATAATAAATCTTGTTTAAGTGGATTTAGAGCAACAGCATTTATATCATTGACAAAATTAAAGACATTTTCTTTATCCCAGAATTGTTTGCCTCAGAAAAAGCTAATTATGCATCTTGAAACTGTCTCCAAATATTGTGATATATTGTTTTGTAGTCTAATGGGCTATTGTAGGACATCTAGCAAAAAAAAAAAAACTTTTCTATAACGATGCACAGTAGTACACAAAGTTTTAATTTCACACGTTGACACATTTTACTAATGTCAACATGGAGATGAACATAATCAAATGCATAACACTTTAATGAGCGGGCCAAACCAACATCTCTAAATGTATAACTGACAAGATGTTAAGTAATATAAGCAATTTCTTCACCTTAGCTGCACAGTTATGTCATGAGTGTATCTGAGGATTGTAATGGCTTTAAGAGAATATTTTTACTGTTGTGGTTTAGATTAGCTCTTTCACCATTTACTGGTTCACTTGCCTTGGATGAGGTCATAACTCTATAAAAATACATAGGGGAAGCAGTACTTGTTATTATTTTTGTGCCTCCAAGTTTTTCGGGTGACGGAGAAGGTCATCCTATTTAGCTGCTATGCGTGCAGTCAAACTTTAGCATTTTCCAAAGCTGTGCACATTTTGTTGGAGCCCTGTGAGCTGGGTTAGTGCTCAGTTGACCTGCCATGCCTTACACTCATGATTTAATGCTGTTTCTTTACCCATGACTCCATAGTGGCAACTGCAAGAGTCAGATGAGACTGAAGATCCAGACTGTGCTAGAGGGGGAAATGCTGTAGTAATTCTACATGGAAATGTTTAGTGTTTGACACACCTCATGCATATGTGGGCCACATTTCATTTATAATTAAACATCTGCACCAGTACTCACATAAAGTCTGCACACACAAGAGGAGTTTCTGTTTGACAGTCTCTCTGCTACTCTGCTCAGCTGTTTTTAATGTAATGTTTGTATTTAGTAAAACAAAACTATTTTGGCTTTTTTATGTTACTTCATGTGAAACTTGTACCTCTGATCATGTCTCATGCAGCTGTCCACAACAGTCCAATACAAGTAAGTAGGCCTCTCACGATTATTCAAAAAATTGACTGATTATAGAGTTATTTGAGATTATTATGTTCACTGTGAATAACTATTGGCTGTGATTTCATACACTGGTTCAAGGCACATAATTCTAAATAACAGAAAACAAAAGTTTTAGCCAGTGGACAATTGTGAGTAACATAAGTTTTTCCCTTTAAACAGCAACTGAGGTACTAAGTATCAATATCAAGAAAGCAAGACGGCTATAGTTGGCAGTTAATAGTAGGTTAATTTTCCTACTGCAATTTAATAAAATACAATTTAATTGTTTACTGCAATTATTTATATGGCAATTAATTGTCAGATAAAATTCTGTGATCGTGACAGGCTTAAATGTAAATCTAGATGTTTGGGTTTTAAACTTATTTTTTTTGACTTGTGTCATAAATATAAATGTAACATTTAGTTGTGAGAACCTTTGAGAAGAAATTGGGAAACTGTTACATCAAATAACATCAATCTCTTCTTTTTAAAAAAGAGAAGTCAGTTAAGTTTTCAACACTAATGCTTATTTAATGTTACAGTGAAACTTAAGTAAACACTTTTACAATTAAAAAGCACTACAACCTAAACATCTGAATTTATGTTGATAATCTAATAACTCAAAGATTTCTGTCTTTTAAATGGGCTCCTAAGATTTATTTTTACAAAGATAACAAAGAAATTTCAATTGCTTGAAATATTAACATGCCCTCTTGTTTTGCATTTGGAATTGTGTCGTTTAAAGGCCATTGTGAAACAAATGATGTCATGGGTGTGCTTGAAGGGCCAAGAGCAGGTGCAGCACTTGCAGTCATTTACCTGCTCAGGTGAATGGAAACTCCGCTTATTTGCATGCGAAATGGGATTCGCGGGAGTGAGGGAAATCAGACGTAAAAGAGGAAGACAAAAGAAGTCTTTCCCTGCGCTAAACCAGACAGTCGCCTGGGGAGGTTTTCTGCATTGTGTGCAGAACACATTCACGTTAACACACAGCTGCACTCTACCTTGTCATAATATGTAAAGATGGCGTTGAACTGCTCAGCAGTCAGTTTGATGCCCTGCAACACAGTACAAACATTCCTTCATTTACAA
>BRDA01011143.1:10517-13017 GCA_036984385.1 Crenuchus spilurus | reverse complement strand
GAAGATCTACCATCTTTAAGGCCATTTGTAGCTTGACCTTGTCAAGTGCAATGATGACAGACTCAATTTTTGGAACAAGAGCCATTTCTTACTTCTGACATCTCAATCCTCCCGTCTTTGTTCTTGTCAAATTTCTGCATGAAATCTTTCATCTTCTCTCTGAAAGATGCATTTGTTGGGTCCTGAAACATACATGCATGCCAACAGAAACAACAATTACTTTCATTTGCATTTCTCGTTTGAGAGAATTCTCGTTACAGTGTAGATAATCCATTGAATATTATATAAAATTAAACAATGAGACACAATGATAGTGTAAGCTAGTTAGTGACTCATAGGCATATGGTTATATTTCACATGATTTCTGCCATCTTTTACTTAATGTGTTTAGAAAGATCTCCCCCTTCACTAAGAGTCCATATTTTCAGTGTCCAAAACTGTCACTTTACAAGAAGAGTAAAAAATGTTCTTAATTTTTGTTAGAGATTTTTAGGCCATTTGTATTGGTCAGTTCTTCATTAAGTGTTCACATAATGTAAGAGCCAGCTGCTGTGTTCAAATTATGCAGATAAACAAATAAAGATAATGCAGATAGATGGTTGTGATATGAAAGTGACAAAATAAAGCTACAAGCCATCTGCACAAGCATCTGGGGCTTGTTGCAACTTTAGTGTTTAATTAGCACACAGCTTGACAAATAGACATTTTAATTACTTGCAGTACTAGCTGGCCGTTGGTTGTATTGCCATGACCATTAGTGTGATATCATAGAAGATTCCTCTGTGCGGCAACCTCAGGTTTGACTACAGTGACTTTCTTTCATTCTGAGCTCATTAAGAAACACTGCTGCTAAAAATCAGCACCAATTTGAATTTCTATGGCATGACTGTATAGTACAAGCTGGCATGAGAATTTATTCTTATCTCTGCTCCATACTGGCTAATTATCATTGTAGACAATAAAGATTCAAAGACCTCTCTTGCTTGTTTACTTACCACACCTGCTCCTCTCCGTGCAATCTCCAGCTCTCTGAAGAAGTTCTCGAGCTCCTTGCCCTCAATGTAGCCATTACCTGTAACAGAGATCCAAAATGTCATCAGCATTGAAATGCTGAAGTAAATGAAGATGGTACTGATGCTAGAACTCAAACTATTTCTTATTACCATTTTACAAGAAGCGACAGTGGCTATATAACTACCAGCTGACAGTGACCGATTGACATAAAGTAGTTAATTTGGCAGGATTGCTGCCTAGCAATAAAGCTGGTTAACTTTCAAGATTGGTTTGCTGGCTGGCACCCAAATCAGGGCAACTACTGAGCTTAATTAAAAACTCTTGACGGCTGTTCTCCCAAGCGTGCTTTGAACGCTCTCCCTTTTCACTTTGGCTCTAATTGGGGGCCTTACTGCATGTGCCTTTTAAGTTCCATTTATTTGAAAAGACGAAAAGAAGATCTCCAGCTTGATGCTTAAGAGAACTCCATTGAAATTCCAACCCAATTTCCTAATATATGAGATATTACCATCTGTGGACAATTTCCCATGCCAGAAAAGCGTCTTTGTGAAAAGGAAATGCTGGTGTGTGTGTATATATAGATTGAGTTGAAGAGGTGAGGGCTGCAAGCAGTGTGGTATCAAATGTGCTCCCAGAAGCAAAATGTTTCAAATGTGCACCTTTAAACTCTGTGAGTTAATTTGCTTACAGGCTACAGTGGCATTTACAGATGGCTGAAAATCAAGTTCTTAAGGCAAAACACCCTCTCTCTTAGGAAGTACTACAAACATTAAGTAATAGGACAGCATGGCGGAGACGTATTTTGGCATGCTTACTGTGCAAACCATGATGAACAGTCGATTAACACTGTGGCAGTGCTGGCAGTTAAGCCCTGTGAATTTCATTATCTCAAAAACAGCACATTGATTATGTGTTGAGTTCAGACTCTGCTCAGCCCTATAGAACACTTAATCGGTTTATCCTGATGAATGGTGAGATCACACACTTTAATTACATTTTATTCAAATACACTGGAGCATGCAGAAAGAACCTGATTGCCATTTTTTGGCATATGAGATGTTACCATTCACTCGTGCATTATACTGAATTTGCTAAAAAAAACATATTGTAAGTGATTATTTACTTTATTATTATTTAAATAAAAAAACATGTGTACACTGTAAATTTGGCAGTGTTAAATCAACACTATTAGAGTTAAATGAACACTGAGAGTGTTACATTTTGACACGCTCAGTGTTAATTTAACTCTAATAGTGTTGATTTAACACTGGCAAATTTACTGTGTATGGGGATTAATTCAATGATTGCAGGTTTGAGAAGCTTTGTCTGTTGACTTTTATTGTATATTTAATTAACTATCATGTGCTAAGGCTGCTATCTTAAAGATATGTTACAGGTGCTGATCTATATATGTAACTGTCTTCTCTCTCATCTTTCTCTCTCTCTCTCTCTCTCTCTCTATATATATATATATATATATATATAT
>BRDA01011143.1:0-10417 GCA_036984385.1 Crenuchus spilurus | reverse complement strand
AGTTAAATTAACACTGAGGCTGTCAAAATGTAACACTCTCAGTGTTAATTTAACTCTAATAGTTTTGATTTAACACTGACAGATTTACTGTGTATATGTTCTGTTCACTGAGACTGCTGCCAGCTTGGCTCTCTGCTACAGATGCAGTTTCTGGCTGATCAGCCATATCAGAGCTTTTTCAGATTGAAATATCCACTCATCGTGTTTATCCATTTAATGACCTAATCAAATACTGGTAACTAAGGCATTTGTCAGTATTTTGTAGTGCAACAACAGACAACCTACAAAATTTCTTTTTTTACACAAAGATAAGCCAAACAACTAGACTTAATCGGATCATAGTCTTTGTAAATGTCTATTTCTACCTTATCCCACCATTTTCAGCCTTTGCCATTATCTGAGTATATATATATATATATATATATATATATATATATATATATATATATATATATATATATATATATATATTCAAATGATGCTCCAAAGTCCATCAAAAGACTCTTTTAGATTGGCCATCAAAAGACTCTTTTAGATTGGGATTAATAAATTATAAAAAACGCTTGATGTTTTTACAAGGTTATAAACACCTATTTACAGTATAGTAATTTTTAAGTACTATGTCTGTTTTCAGTAAAGCTGCACCATTTCCTCATTTCGGATGTCTGGAGCAGACTACGCGGGAAGAATGTGTATTTTATACCGAGCCATATTACCTTAAACCCCGCCGCCTTGCAACCATTGGCTGGTAGTTCATATTTAACAGCAAGTCCCCCAATCCTAACCTAGGTGGGCGTGGCTTTATGGAGTACGCGTGAACAGAGCGAGCAGATTCGCCTTTCTCTGAACTGCTCCGGTGCGTTTAGGCGCAGCTCAGTCACTGAACCAGACTCCAAAACTTCACCAGATCCTCAGAGGAACAAATCCCACAACGTGCACACACTTCACACCACATAAAGTCATCACCCAAATACCAGAGCGAGCACACGGTTCACACAAACGCACTTAGCTCTGCTCCACAGTTAAATGGATGTGCATGTTTGGATGGGGCACCAAGGGTCCAACCACTTAGATAAATGACCACAAATCGAGCCAGCCCAGCGTAAATAATTTGTGACTACAGCTTTTCATAATGAGGGTGTGAGACTGAAACATAATCTTTTTAATCATAAAAGCACTCCAGTGATTAAATCACAGGCTGTTTTATGGAAAAGGACTAAAATAGTGAGAATTAATGAAACGGGACCAATTTGTATACCTTCATTATATATATATATGCATCAACACAATGTAAAAACGAGCCTCGCAGTCTTTTATACCAAAATGTCTTTTGCATTTTGCAAGTTGCATTGCTCATTCAGACAATGGTAAATACCATTTAAGCAACAACTGCTATTTTAATAGCATAACAACAGCGTTTACACTGTTAGAGCAAAGTGACAAAATGTCCCAATCTGTTAAAACTGTAACAGGACATCTCGTTCTTCTCATACAGCGATGAAAACTTCATTTTCTCATCAAAAACATAAAAAACCCATCATTTCATTCACGTGTTTATAGCCACAAGCTCAGGCAGCAACTCCAAACGTTAAACTGCTCAATCCTCATCGGCAGCATCCTTCTTTAGCCCAAAGTGCCAGAGATGGAAAACTTTGCCCCCCTCCTTCAGCTACTCACCGTCGGTATCGAAGTGTTTCCAAATGTCGAGAAACTGGGAGGCCGTGAGCTCGGCCAGATGGAGGTATGGAGGCTGCTGCGCTTTGTTAGCCATGCTTTAGTTTTCTTCTCTCTCTTTTTCTCTCTTCTCTGTGTCCCCTTATGTGCTAGAAAATCCCGGGCGAACTTTGTCACACGGAGATGCTCGCTGTCCAGCCCCCCCCTGCGCGTCGCTGGAGCTTTTAAAGAAGCGGCGGAGGTGCGGTTCCTCTGCCGGCCTGTAGGGGGCGCTGAAGCTCTGATGGTCTTCTCCAGCTCTGCTCATGGACAGAGCCAAGCTTAACTGCTTCCACTGCGCTTCACACGGGCTTTACTCTGCTAGTTCAAACTGTATGCCCTGTCAATTATGTGAATAATATCTGAGGCTTAGGAACAGGAGAACATGGCTGCCTGCGCAGGAAATTGAATCACGTTCTTGGAGCTTATCGTAGTGTTTGTTGTTGATGGTGTGGGAGTGTTGCTTATAGGCTAAACTGAAGGCAGGATGTGTGAGTAATGTGAAGCATGAGGCAGTGCTGTGCTGTGGCCTGTTTGTTTAACGCAGAGCTCGAGGGCAGTGATGCAACTTCGTCAGAGTTCATTGTACACTGTTTTAATTGTGTTGGCAGTCAGTATCACACGTTTAATTTATGTGAATTATTTTACATGCACGTTATTACGCTGTTTTCTTCCTGTGTGTCCCCAGAACGAGCGGTCACGTCATTATACAGACGTTTACAGAGAGATGCATAGTTCCGTGAACTCCTCTCGGAGGTGTTTACGGCCACAGTGCGCGTTGAGAGGCGAGAGGCCCCGTGGGGATCTTCCGGCATGGCGGACTAATTATCGCAGCACGCGCGCTCATGCATGCAGACCAGCGCCTTCCCCCAAAGGCGCCGGAGTGCGGGAGCGCGCCCTGGGAGAAGCGGGCCCCAGCGCGCGCCCGGCATCTCGGCAGTAATTACGGCGCGCCACGAGAACGCGCGCTGCGAGCCAGTGCACGCGCACACCCGAACGCCAATTACGCACACTTCTCTGAACCGACTGGAGCGAGGGGCAGATTAATTAGAAATCCACGCGCGCTAATCACATTTCACACGTCCCCCAGAGAGGCCCCCGGCGGAGGGAGGATCCGCTTCAGGGTCACAGTGTAAAACCAGCGGGGAAATTGATTTATATGCGTGAACACACGCTCGAGTGCAAGCTTTTGATTCGGGTCGCAGTTTATTGTTGTGTCTGTCAGAGAGGAACTGTTTACTTGTCTTCTTGATGAACTTTTCGGAGAAAAGGGACACGTGTTCTGTTCAGGGGCGGATACAAGGGGTGGCCTGAGGTGATCACGGCAGCCCCTGTAAATTGATTGGCCACCCTACTGGCCCCACCAAATAACTACTTCATTATGTAACAGTCATTATGACTGAAGTGGTTATCTAGCACAAAACCTACAAAATGTCAGTAAACAGCTGATGAACTACTTAGAAGGCAGCAGGACAAAGATGCAGTTCACGTCTTATAGTGCTTGAAAAGCTCTATATCCTTACTTCTACTTATTATTCTCCAGTTTTCTGCAAATAACTGCTTAACATACAGTCCTCCTTCAGACTACATTTCAAAGGTCGCAGCAGTCAGTGAGAAGTGTAAGTATTTTTGGAGTTGATTGGATTTGTAGTTTATAATAAATGTATAATTATTATTTATTATTAAAAATCTCCAATAAACATTCAGAAGTTCTTACTGCCTTTGATGATGTCACAATAGGCCACCCAGTATCTCAGATACAGCAGACACACATGGCCCCTCTTCTCTCTCCCTTACACTTCTCATATTTCTGGCACACATACATACTAACACTCTTGCATACTCGGGACACACTCATGCACATATAAACAAGCATGTGCACACATGCCTGCATGCATTTATGTGCACACACACACACACACATGTTAGTTAAGGCTCAGGTGCTGTGTTCTGTTGGCCACAATGATTTCAGACTAGTATGTGCAGCGATGTCAGTGGCTTAAACAGGCTAATGTTAACATTCCATTGCCTTTAATTTAGCTTTGGGAAAATGAACTTTGCTGTAATGTAAAGCTGCAGTCTATGCATATAACACAAAATGAGATGCCAAATATGTGCACACACTTTGATCTTACATTCTTTAGTCATTTTATATCTACAATATAGGTTCACTAGGTATACAGTTACAGATATACATACAGTTACTGATGTGCAATACTGACCTGTACAAGCACAGCACTCATGCCACTGACATCATGTCCACTCTGCTGAGAATGATATATGGTATAAAATAATATTTGCTCTGTGGTTGTCTTATAGTGGTTCCTTAGCTTTGATGGATGAGAGAGGTTCTCAGAAAAAAAATCCATGCAGTCTAACACTTCAACTGTGTTAAGCACAGTGGCATAGACGGGAATTAATTTCAGGAGCAGATAAAGAAAAATGCTAAATATAAGAATGACATGATCTCTAAAATTAAAATTGATGCTGTATGTGCAATGCACTCATTTCTTCTGGGTGGATGCCAGAAATGTGGCATCCAGCACCACCTACAGCAGAAGGTCCTTTCTGTCCTCATCTCCACTTGTTCAGTGGCTATGTACAGTACACCACGTCTGTCTTAAAAACATCATAATCTGTCTTTGACTTTCAGCTCTTAGGTTTGTAGATTTCAAACAGGAATGGGAAAAATGCTCAACCCTGATAGTTTAATCCTGTTTTTGCCAACAGCTGGTAGACAATAAAATGTGATTACAGAAAACTAAGGTACACATTTATTTTGACACCTGGGGAAGTTAAATATGGAGGAATTGCAGGGATGACCTCATTAACAATTTATGAACATCATTAGAGTGCAATTACTCTACAAAACAAGGTCATTTATGTTATGTATGTAATCAGCTGTGGTTTATCTGTGTTGTGGTGAAGACAAATGAATAACCATTTTGAACTGTCATGATTTTTTAATAGGAGGTTCAAACCCCAATCCCCGAATAGACAAATCATGCAAAAAAAAAAAAATCATGCAAAAATATTTAAATGTATTTATCTTATTAGAGCAAACATTTATTTACAACCCCCAAATCAGAAAATTCAGAACAGTATAAAAAGTGCATAAATAGTGTTTCTTACTTTGACGTTTATTTAATTGCAGACAGTATGAACCCAAGATAGTTCATGTTTTGTCTGGTCATCTTCATTTCATTATTTTATATACACCCATTTCTGCATTTCAAGCAGGTAACACATTCCAAACCAGTTGGGATGGTAAAGTAATTTTGTCATTCCTTGATCTATTCTATTCCAAATGCTTGTTGTTTTGTTGATGTTTTGGCACTGAGCATACCAAGAGATGAAATGTATTAGGTGTTATTTTGTCCTATTCTTTCTTCAAACACATCTTAAAGGATGCATCACAACAGTGTTGTCATCAAATGTTTTATTTCAAAATTCTGTACACATTCTCTATTGGGGACAAGTCAGGATCTCAGGCAGGCCAGTTCAGTACCCATTCCCTCTTCTTCCACAGTCATGCCTTTGTAATGTTCAGCATGTGATTTTGCATTGTCTTTGTTGAAAAATGCATGTCTCAGGAACATTTCTGTAAAAGATGTTATCCTAAAGGCAGCACATGGTGCACTAAAACTCAATGCATTTGTAAATTACTTTTGTCAAGGGCACTGAAACAACCCCATGCCATGACCGAAACTGGCTTTTGGACTTGCTGATAACAGTCTGGATGGTCCTCCCTGTACATGTTTCCACTGTGTTACAGTACATCCCAGATGCCTCAGAACTCAGAGAAGTTGAAACCACTTCTGAACATAAAGCTTTTTTTTGTTGCAGTTATTTTTTTTGTCGTATTTATGAATGGAACTCTGTATTGTAGTGCTTGACAAAGGTTTCCTTTGGAAATGGGTAATTTCTTGCCCATGTGGTTATATCAGCTATTGATGCAGGATGATTGATTTTTGATGCGGTGCTGTCTGAGGGACCAGAAATCACATGTCTTCAGCTTTGGCCTTTACATATTGAAATTCCTCCAGAGGGATTCTACAGCGGCAATGTAGAGAGAGAAATATGCAAATCCCTTCTGATCTTTACTTGAGGAATATTGTCTTTAAACATGATTATAATTTTAAATGCATTCATCTGTTTGAAATGACATAATTGTTTAGGTTTTTAACCTCATTACTAGCCCTGACTATACCAACGTTTTTGAAATGTGTTGCAGGCCTGAAATGCAGGAACAGATGTATATTAACAAATGAAATGATGTTGACCAGACAAAACATTAAATATCCTGGGTTCATACTGCTGCCCTGAAATAAAAGTCAAAGCAAAGAAACACTTTGGGGTTGTAGCATTTAAACATTAGTTAAGCTCATAGGAATGATGCCTAATGTTATAATGGATTGAATGTTCCAGTGATCCCTACCCCAAGGGCCCCCACCAATATGCCATGAATCCCTGGCTGGAATCATCAGGCTCCACTTTAAGGACCATAGGGGTAGAGGATGGATGATAAACTCTTTATCAGTAGGACTACAGTCAGTAATTATAAGTGCCTATATGATGTGGTAGTGCTGATAAAATGGTAAGTTAAAGATGGATGTAGCTGATCAAATGGTATCCTGAATGTGTTTCCTCCTTCAGTATGCCTGATTCAGCACAAGAAGGGCTCAATCAATCAGACTCAGGTGTAGGGAAGTCAGTATACTGTGCAATTCAGGTGAACAAGAGCTGCGAAATCCTGCAATGCCCTTTCTACAGCCTTATGATGTTATGAACCACATCTGGTTGAGACTTGAAATATGAAAACTAGAAGTCCATGCTGTGCTCACACACACACACACACACACACACACACACACACACACACACACACACACACTTAACTTAGCTTAAACACTTCCCCATCCTATATCTACTCCATCCTATCTTTCTCACACACTCACACTTTCAGAGCTCCACTGTAAAAAACAAAGGTGTCAAATAGTGCTTTAAGGAGCAAGTCAATAGACCAGTACTTCCTAACAATGGTCACTGTTCAGCACATTGTAGGGTTTTGTCTGCTCCTGACACACTTCATTCAGTTGGTCAGTTTCCAAACAGCTGCTGGATGCAGCATTGGGTTCATAAACACAAGACTATTCACAGAACTGAGACATGGCTGTGAAAACAATATAAGACTGTGGCGATAAACGTGATTGTGAGTGACAGATATACATAGTTACTATGGAGACGTACAAAGACGTACAAAGACTGTGAAACATGAGGAAACCATTAAAGCAAACATAATCAGAGCTGGGATTGGGGAACAGGGCTATGTGATGAGATGAGACAGGTGTGGCCAATGATGAGATTAGAGCAAGGACATGACATAGCATGAGGATGAAGTAAACAAACAAAAAGGCACGTGGATAGGGACAGGGACAGGCTACGATGGAAGGTTTCACAAGATGTACCCATAGATGTGCTATAGCTGTACCCATGCTATAGAAGAACCATTTTAGGTTCCATAAATAATTTTTCAGTGGACAATTCTTTTAAAAACACCCCCCCCCAATTTAAAAATATGTTACATTTAAATAAACTGACTGTTAACATCTACAATTATTGCATTTTACAGATGTTCTTCTCCAAAGAAACTTTGAATTCATGTTACATTTTGTACGCCAATGAAGATTTAGTGTAGAGTCCACCACAGTGTATAAAGTTGTTTAGTTATGACCATCAGATTGAAATACTGTAGACTTTGTAATATGTTCATTATGAAAATCTGTACTGAACCTAAAACCACTGCATGATGCATCACCATTGCAAAACTGACCAGCTCAGAAAAGAAATGCAATTTTAATTTACATTATAAAGGAAAGTTAAAGATAACAGTCCTAATATTTTCCACAAGAAATTCCACAAGTAGCATGTCACATCATGTTGGTCTGAGAGACTAACTCAAGTCCCCTTCTCTGACAGTTTTTGTGAAGACAGAACGTTTGTAAAGATAATCAGTTTCTTAGGATTTTACTGCAGTTCAGCTTTATGTATTACAATCAGGAATTTCAAAGCAGTAATGCAGTGGCCCTGTGTTGCCCTTATGCATATTGAATTTTCTGTGTGAGAAATGAGTTAGTGTTGTGTGAAAAGTGTTGCTGAAAGTTTTTGGATAATTAAGTTATTGCGTTGGCCTTGTTGAACTCATTCTTTTATGGTTTTAGCATCAGAGAGAAAAAAACCCCATCATTTATCATGCCTGATTTCTCGAAGGCAAACTATTGAAGCTTGGGGATACTGGTACATATGATGGAGGAAAGTGGCGTCTTGGTCTCTGAAGGCTGTAAGAATAACAGGCTTATTCCTAATCACTACTGAAATATTCATGAATTAGAGAGCCCTTTACCCTGTACAGCACTGGAGAAGCTGAAATAGATGATGATTATGATCATTTAATATCAACACAGTCACATGGTTATAAATTTGTACAAATTTATGTGACCCAACTTCAGCAGTTGTAGCATTTTTTATGATTTAATATGTATGACATCCAACAAAATTCAAATTTCTTTACCATATTGAGTTATACGGTACATGTCTATATGGTCACACTTTACAATACGGTCACAAATAGGGGTGCTTAAGACTGTATTAAGTATTACAAAATGGCTTTGGGATTAACTTATCAGACAATCTGTCATCTTTAGTAGTTATTTTACTTGTAACTTTAATGGATATTTAGATCTTCAGTACCTGAAACTGAATAAAGTAACATTCTTATTGGCTAATAAATGAATGCTATATTACACGAGTATCTTCATTAAACTTAGTGGTTAGCACGTTCGCCTTTCAGCGCTGTGGTCTGTGGTCCACATCTGAGCGGAGTTTCCATGTTCTCCCCGTGTCTGCGTGGGTTTCCTCCCACAGTCCAAAAACATGGAGGTCAGGTGAATTGGATACTCTAAATTGTCCATATGTCTGTGTTTGTATGTGTACATGTGTGCATTTGTGTTCACCCAGCGATGGACTGGCGCCCTGTCCTGGGCTTAGTTGAATAGTGTACTGCCCTGCCCTGCGCCCAGTGAGGGGGTAGGGGACTAACCGCGTCCCTGATTAGGAATAAGCGGGTGTGATAATGAATGAATGAATGAATGCTTAACCATTTCATTATGCTCAATACATGCTTAAGAGAGAGAGAAAGAATCTAGTCATGGAAGCTGCTGTATGCTGACTGTTGCAGATTTCATCCAAAGCCTTTTATAAAATCACCTGCTGATATACATGAACTACTTTTGATTTATCCTGGAACTACATAACATAACATAACAAAGAAGTCAAACCATTACCTTTGATGGACAGTGATATGTTTATTAACACTGAACAAAAGACTACATATCTGCAGCTCCTGAAAGCTTTACTAACTGGTAGGTGAAGGGATGGTGAATATAACTTTTTTCAACAAAAGCACTGAAGTTATTTCCCATATGTTGGAGCATATGTTCCCATATATTATTCCCGAATATTTTATTTTTACATTTTTGCTTAAAGTAGATGTCAGGGACCTGTTAAATCCCATTTCCCCTAGATATGCATGTACTTTTATTTATTTATTTATTCATTTTATTTATTTCTAGGTTTTTGCCAATTTTATCCCCTTCCCAATGTAGTGGTAGCCAATTAACCCATTCCCTCCGTTAGGCCTCTCCCCATCACTTTGCAATGTCCCTGACTCTAGAAGGGTGCAACCAAGCACAAGCCTCCTCCACTGCGTGTGATGCAGCCACCACTTCTTTTTTGAACCACCGCTGATACACTGACACTGGAGAGCCTAACGTGCTCAGAGGAAGGCACACAGGGTCCCCAGCTCCGATTGGACCAATCAGTAGATGCCTGAGCCAGCGGACATTGCAAGTGTGAAAGTGATAGGGAGAGTGAGAGCGCCATCTACCCGCCCAGAGAGAGCACTGCCAATTTTTTGCTCTCTTGGGCCCCAGCTGTTGATGGCAAACAGCATGGAACTACGTAACTCGCGATCCTCGGGTCATAGTGGTAGCGTCTTTACCCACTGAGCCACTCTGGGCCCTATATGCATGTACTTTTACGCCTCATGACACAATCTGATTACCATTTCAGAGATTTTAGATTGATTCTTGGTCAGAACTGTGATTAGTGGAAAACTACAGAATCAGAAATTGTATTTTAGTTGTTGAGTTGTTGGATGACCGTTTCCTGATGAATGGACAACCTGAAATGCTTCAAAATCAATTGGAACAAAGTGCTGTTAAATCTGGTGACATTAAAGATAAAATGTTTTGCCTTGACCTGCAAAGTTACAATTTTGGGGATACGTGTTTTTTTGGACATCAACAATATAATTGTCAAATAAACCTAAGACTCCATGTATATTATGATGATGATGATGATGATGTTGATACTAATCATCATCATCATCACCAGTAGGTTTGCAGATCTTATCAATTTCAGTCTGAATTTCATCAAACTTTTTTGATTTCTCATTTTATGTCATTCATTGTTGGGGCATAATCATAGATGACTGTAATGCTGAATGGTTGTGCACAAAATCACTCAGTCAATCAATTACAGCATTGTATCCAATAATGTTTTGTTGACATTCATTCTTCTCCTCAGATCGCTACCTTGCCGTGATGGAGAAGCTTGAGAGAACCTTTGAATCTAAGAGCGATAC
>BRDA01011142.1:23152-34301 GCA_036984385.1 Crenuchus spilurus | reverse complement strand
CAGAGAGAGATACAAGAGACAGAGAATGAGAGACAGTAAGTAGAGACAGAAAGAGATACGAGAGAGAGAGAGAGAGAGAGAGAGAGAGAGAGAGAAAGAGAGACAGTAGACAGAGAGAGAGAGAGAGAGAGAGAGAGAGAGAGATGCTCTTGAATTACTGCTCTTCTATCTCAGAGTGAGACAGCAGCTCCTGTAGATGGGGGATGATAAACATTGTTCTGGACCAAAAAAATCATAAATCTTCCCACATCCATAAATCTTTCAGTACGAGGCTGAGCTTCACCTGCAGAGATCAGAGTTTAACACCGACACAGCGTCTAGAAACCTTTCAATTTCTCCTTGAAGTGACTGTACCGTTTTAATAAAGTCAGCAAAAGTCAGTGTGGCCCCAGAACTTACTCAGGTTCAGGCCGCGGCAGCAATTTCCAGCTGAGGATTTTAACCAGCAGTGCTTTATTGAAGTGCAGCTTTTGGTCGAGACCATCAATATAAAACAATTCCCCCAAACACAGCTGGAAACAAACAGAACAGCGTTCTGACACTGCTGTGCTTTCTGTGTGAAGCTCATTATGAGACTTTATTGAGAAACTCAAGAAGAAGCCTTGGACATTACAGTGATTTTCTGAGCAGAAGGAGACTTAAAGCCGGATGTGCTTTATATGTGAAGTTACTCAGTGAACATTCTGAGGAGACTCAAACTTGGATGAGAAATAATTGAGATTCCTGTCTGGCTGAGCACAATATGAGACACACAAGAGAAGAGGTGAGGTTACCGAGGACTTTTTCTCAGGAGAAACATCTGAGCAGAAGGAGATTTAAGTAAGAGCCTGATGTGCTTTATATGTGAAATTTTTCAGCGAGTCCTGGATGAGAAATGATTGAGTTCATATTGAGATTCCTCTATTTAGCAAATGTGAGCATCAACTGAGCAGTCCTGAGCAATATAAAACTTTACTGAGAAAGTCAAAAGGGGACACAAGGAATTACTGAGGCCCATTTATTAGGAGACATGTTTGAGAAAAGGGTGAGAAATGATTGAGTTCATATTGAGAATCCTGTTCTTACTAAATGTGTTATCAACTGAGCAGATCAGAGCATGTTATGAGACTTTATGGGCAACTTAAGAGGAGATGCATGCAATTACTGAAGCCTTTTTCAGGAGAAACATCTGAGCAGAATGAGACGTAAGATACTGATGTGCTTTATATGTGATGTTTTTCAATTAACATTCTGAAGAGACTCAGTTTTGGATGAGAAGTAATTGAGCTCATATTGAGATTCCTGTTTTTACTAAATGTGTTATCATCTGAGCAGTCCTGAGCACAATATGAGACTTACACACAAGAGAAGACGTGAGATTACTGAGGCCTATTTCTCAGGAGAAACATCTGAGCAGAAGGAGATTTAAGTTAGAGCCTGATGTGCTTTATAAGTGAAGTTTTTCAGTGAGAGTACTGGTTGAGAAATTATCGAGTTCATATTGAGATTCCTCTATTTAGCAAATGTGAGCATCAACTGAGCAGTCCTGAGCAATATGAAGCTTTACCGAGAAACTCAAAATGGGACACAAGGATTTACTGAGGCCCATGTTTTAGGAGACACATTTGAGCAGATGGTGAGAAATGATTGAGTTCTTGAGTTTTTACCAAATGTGTCATCTGAGCAGATCAGAGCACAGTATGAGACTTTATGGGCAACTTAAGAGGGGATGCATATGGTTACTGAAGCCTTTTTTTAGGAGAAACATCTGAGCAGAAGGAGACTTGAAATAAATCCTGATATGATTTATATGTGAAACCTTTCAATGAATGTTCTGAGGAGCAATTTGGAGAAATGGTTGAGATTTCATATTCTCATTATGAGACATATTGAGATTGCTGTCTTTAGTCAAAGTGAGTGTTATCAGCCTAAGAAGAGACTTTAATGAGAAAGCCAACAGGGGACAGATGAGATAACTGAGGTCTCTTTTTCTATGGAGAAATATCTGAGCAGCAGGAGACTTAAGATAAATCTTAATGTTTTATATGTGAAGCTTTTCAACCAAAATTTCCAGCATCGCACGGAGCAGCTGAGAAGGTCAAGATGTCTTAGGAAGAACTAAGCTTTTATCTTACCAGAGAAGCATGTACGATTGATGTTCTCCTTTATGAACCCCTGAGGGGAGATGAATGATGTGAAAGGAGGCAAACTTGAGATTAAAACAGAGATTCAGGCCACGGAATTATACTCAAAAGCATCTTAGTACTAAGATCACTGTTAAAAGGTAGAACAACGAACTCCGTCTCTACCAGTTGACTATGAAGTTGTTGGGAAACTGGGTCCAGGCCCATTGGGGACAATGTCCATGAGGCTTTAAAGACGAAGTTTAATTTTGTTTCTTTAGTTTAGAACTAGAGCTGTGAGGCTAATATTGCTAACGAACACAAGAACTCAATAGTCACCTAAAATATGGGTTTCGCTTCTATAAAAACACATCCCCACAACTTTTTCTCAAACCACCCAGTCCTCATCCAGATCTTAATGAAGGTCTCACAGATGACTTACCTGTGTAGCTGTGTGCTGGTTTTATGTCTTTATAGCTCATTCTGAGCCCTAAACCACCTCTCTGTGAGACCTTAAATAAGACCTGGATGAGGTTTGAGAGTTTTGTTGATGTATTTTAATCAAAACTGGGCTATTTGGGTGACTATTAAATTCTTGTGTTTGTTAGCAATGTTTGATGTCTCAGGAGACTTAATTGAGACTCTACTAACATTCCTTAGAAGCAGCCTGGGGGACATGAGTGTTATCTGAGCACTATATGAGTCTTCACTGAGAAATCTAACAGGAGAGAAGTGAAGTCTTTTTAAAGAAACATTTGAGCAGAAGGAGACTTAAGCTAAAGTCATTTGTGTTTCTAGCTAATCTCATTGTTGTCAACGAGAAACTACTGAGATTTTAAGGAGATCTTTTGGATTTCACCCTCCATCAGATGGCTGCTGGGTTTAAATAGATCAGCACACTGTATCCCAAGTCTCTTTGTGTCTCGTGTAGATTTAGTCGTCTCCAGCCGGTTGGATGGAGCTGTGGAGAGACGGAACAGGCCGCCGGCTGTCAGATGACAAACGCAGAGCTGTTTAAATACGGCGGCACTGGAGCACCTGCTGTTAACAACACGACGAGCATCCAGACTGGCAACAGCTGTTGTAGGTAGAGACGAGACAAAATGAGAAGATGAGGGAGATACAAGGAGAGAGGGAGGTGAGAACACAATCAAAGGATTCTTTCATACTTACAATGGCAGATTTACATTTACATCTACAGTGGTGTAAAGTTTGTGAACCCTTTAGAATGTTCTATATTTCTGCATGAATTTGACCTAAAACATCATCAGATGTTCACACAAGTCCTAAAAGTAGATAAAGAGAACCCAGTTAAACTAATGAGACACAAATATTAGACTTGCTCATTTATTTATTGAGGAAAATGATCCAATATGACATATTTGTGAGAGACAAAAGTATGTGAACCTCTGCTTTCAGTATCTGCTGTGACCCCCCCCCTTTACAGCAATAACTGTAACTAAACGTTTCTGTAGCTGTTCTTTAAACGTTCTTTGGTAGAACCACTTGTGTGTTTAGGGTCGTTGTCTTGCTGCATGACCCACCTTCTCTTGAGATTCAGTTGATGGACAGATGTCCTGACATTTTCTTTAGAATTCTCTGATATAATTCACAATTCATTGTTCATCAATGATGACAAGCCGTCCTGGTCCAGATGCATCAAAACAGGCCAAAACCTTGATACTACCAGCACCATGTTTCACAGATGAGATAAGGGTCTTATGCTGGAATGCAGTGTTTTCATTTCTCCAAACATAACACTTTTCATTTAAACCAAAAAGTTCTGTTTTGGTCTCATCCATCCACAAAACATTCTGCCAATAGTCTTCTGGCTTGTCCACGTGATCTTTAGCAAACTGCAGACGAGCAGCAATGTTCTTTTTGGAGAGCAGTGACTTTCTCCTTACAACCCTGCCATGCACACCATTGTGGTTCAGTGTTCTGGTGAAGCATGGTGGAGGCAGCATCTCAGAAACCACCAACTTTGTTGGATGTTCTATAGCTGCTGTAGTGAAGGTACCGAGAATGGACTTCTTTTCCACTGGGTGTTTCCCAGCGGCATAACAGTGGTGTCCCACGGGCCATCGATGCCAGAAGAGAACAACGACTCCCGCGAGTGGAACAGAACAATCAACACACCATAATAGACCAGATAATCTCTATTATGAACATGACAGCAATGTCTGCGAAGATTTAGGAAGCAACAAACCAGTGTCCAGTATGCAAAATACTTTATTAAATCACACACCACACTCATCAAGAGCCTGGTGGACAGTCACAATCACAACGTGTATCGTTTAGAGCTGTGAAAACCTGACTAAGCCACAAAAATCAGTGGCTCATTTCAACATCAGGAACTGAGAAAATTTCAGACATTAAATCACATTAGATCCAAAACTGAAACGCAAAACCAAAGATCAGTGAATTTCAACATGAGCACTAATACAGTCCAACTCACATAAACACCACTTATGTCGATGTAACCAAACTCACGTGCAAATCTGTCAAATGTCATGATTTCTGTTGCAAAACATCTGAATTTCCAAATTTTGTACATTTAATTTGTGTCCATAATTGAATTTTAAAAAGCTAAATGGTCATTTTTTTCCATTCATTACACATAAAGTGGCATTTTAATGTTTTAGTTTTAATGTTGATACTGTTTGAACAGTAATTTAGTCCAAATATTCTAATACTTTCAGATTCTGGATTTCATTTTGACATATTTTGAAATATGTGACTTTACATGTAACAGATGTAAAATTTGACACTTTTCATTTCGAATGAAATTAAGAACAAAAACGAACTTTTCTTATAATGTTCTCATTTTTAAGATGCACTGATAGTTTTGTTTTAAAAATGTGGTTTGGATGAACAAATATCAGGTTTGTTACATACATATATATACAGTACCAGTCAAAAGTTTGGACACACTTTCTGTTGTTTAAAAATGTCCTGCATTGTGGATTAATACTAAAGTCATCCAAACTATGACTAAACACATCTGTAATTATTTAGTAAACAAACAAGTAAACAAAGCAGAATATGTTTATATTTTACATTCTTCACAGTAGGCACCTCTTACTTAGATGCAGCTTTCTTGGCATTTTCTCAGTCAGCTTTATGAGGTAGTCACCTGGAATGGCTTTCAGTTAACAGCTGTGTCTGGTCAAGAGTTCATGACTTGCATTTCTTGCCTCTTAATGTGTTTGAGACATCAGTTGTGTGTCTACTTTGAAGTAAAATCTAAAACATGTTTTGGTTTGTTTAACACTTTTAAGTTTACTACATGATTCCTTATGTGTTCACTCAGAGTCTGGATGACAATGATTTACAATGTAGGAACAAAAAAGAATAACATTTTTGACTGGCACTGTATATCTGAATTTAAGGACTTTATTCGAAACACTTCTAATTAACGGAATAACATCAACATTATAATGACAGAATTACCCGGAAACATCACACACACTTACGAATCATCATCTACAGCCAATGCTGAACATCAGTAACTAATCAGAGACGAGAGGAATCTTCATTAAAATGACAAACGTTTCATCGTTCATTCATAAATAACAAAAACACATGTTGGTAAGGAGTGAAACGGAGAGAATTTGGAATGAAAAGGTCCAGTCTAGCTGGTTTAAACTGACTTCAAGTACTGTTTTCAAGTTCTACAGGTGAAACCTCCAGAACTGGAGGAGTATCTACTGGTTCCCTTCGGGAAGAAGCACAATCTTATTTGAATTTTTCACTCAAAGTAAGCATGGCCCCTTTAAAATTTGATCAAAATAAGGATAAAAACATTAGCGTATATGCTAACACCCCACTGAACACTAAAGTTTTAGTTCACTTTAAAGTGAATTTAAAAAAAATTGACTCAGCAAAGCAGATTATTGCTGACAATGTAATCGTGTGATTTTAATTCTATATTGATTTTAAAAAGTGAAAAAAATCCCATTTTAATACTATAATATACCAATCAGCCACTTCATTAAAACCATCTCCTTGTACTCATTTTAGCTCCACTGACCATACAGGTCCACGTTGTAGTTTACACACTGTAGTTCATGTTTCTCTGTGTACTTCACCCTGTTCTTCAATGTTCAGGACCCCCCACAGAGAAGGTATTATTCTCAGTGACAACTGATGTGGTGGTGGTGTGTTAGAGTGGATCAGACACATACGACCTGCTAGAATGCTTAAATATCTCAGTATCACTGCTAGAGTGAACCAGCCAACAGCATCAGGACCAGAAGACCAACACACACTGTGCTGAGCTGCTGTCTCTGACTTTACATCTACAAGACCAACAAGGTAAGTGTGTCTGATAGAGGACAGTGAGTGACACAGTGTTTAACATCTCCAGCAGCTCTAACACACCACCACCACATCAGTGTCACTGAGAATAATCCAGCACATATCATACCTATGCTGTGGAGGTACCGTGTGAGTCCTAACCACTGAAAAACAAAGTAAACAGAGAAACAGATGGAGTACAGTCTGTAATTGTAGAACTGCAAAGTGCACCTTTGGAGCTAAAATAGACAATAGAGGTGAGTTTAATGTTAAAATCAGCTACAGTGTCACGCAATGTTCTTTAAAGATAAAACCAAAGCCTTCTGACTCTACACGTCTTTAGACTCTGTCATAAACTGTATTAATATTTTGTTATATATTTCCAGCATTTTCAGTTTTCTTATGTTTCTCACTCCTCCCCCAGCACCATCACTTGTTCCTGAGGTGTGATTTTGTCCTCCGCCTGGTTCTCAGCTGCCACTCTGTCCAAATCCAGGTCCAGTTCCTCAAACGATGATGCGGTGGAGCTTCTGTAGCTCCGCCCACTGTCCACGTCTGACCCGCTGAGCTCGGCAGAGTCCCGGTCATGCTGGCTGTCGTGGTACAGGATGGACGGGGTGTTGGACGGGGCAGGAGATGGGTCTCGGCTGTTTGAGGGGTGCAGGTGGGTCACTGAGCTGCACTCACTGTAGGAGTCTCCACCTAAACAAGCACATAAACATTTTAATTATAATTTCACATTATTTACTATTTACGGGGCAGCCGTGGTATGGTGGTTAGGGATCTAATCTTGTGACCTGGTCTTTGATCCTCGGGCAGATCCTGACTGAAGTGCCCTTGAGCAAGACACTTAACCCCCAACTGCTCCCCGGGCGCTGTGGATAGGGCTGCCCACCGCTTTGGGTACACGTTCTCGCAGCCTAGTGTTTGTTTCACTGCACAAATGGGTTAAATTCCATTACGTGCAACCACATTCGCAAAAAATTTATTAAATTAAATTAATGTGAATGTGATGAAAAGTTTGGAATTTATGTTTACATTAATACACTTAATTTTAAGTGTCTTGAGACATCAACGAGCATCATTTGAGCGACACATCTTTCCTCTGAGAAGTTATGACGACAAGGTATAGTTACTTAAAGTACACTGTATGGAGAAAAGTATTGGGACAGCTGCCCTTTCATTGTTTTTCCAATCCCGAGGGCTTTTAAAACGAGTTTATCCTGCTATTTTTTTGGAGCAACTGTCTACTGTTTAAGGCTTTCTACTAGATTTAAGAGCATTCCTGTGAGGATGCTGGATGGTCACCACCACCACGTCCCCAACTCATTCCAAAAGTACTGGATGGAGCAGAGAACACAGCTCCACTGCTCCTCAGCTTAATGATGTGCCCGCTAGCCCACACCTGGCATTAGACATGGTGCCAACAGGTTCATGTTTAGTCCTATTCTAATTGGTAGTACTTCTCTACAGGAACTAGACAAGCTGTGTGTGCATCTGTGCCAACTTAAATTAGCTGAATGCGTTCATTAGAAAGGTGTATTTCGCAAGGTCATGCATGTAAATGTGCAGACAAAAGGTTCTTCCATGCATACACACACATACATACATGTTGAGTGTTCAGTTGAATCATCCGCTCATGGCTTGCAGCTAACAGGCCAAAGAGGTAATTAAGTGTTGGGTATATATTTCCTCTCATAAATCAGCATGTTCCTGTGTGCCGACTCAAACACAGTCCTGGTGCTCTATTAACTCTGCTATTCCAGATTCCTTTTCTTGGGTTACTGCTAGTTAATTAGTAGAACTTTCTGAAGTTAGCCATGGCGAGGTGTGTGTGTGTGTGTGTGTAAGTGCTGAATGCAAGACCTTTCAAAATAATTAGTGTTCTGTAGAGTTGAAGACAACGGCGTGTGTGTGTAAGAAAGTGTGTATAGTCGACAAATGCGAGACCTTTCCAGATAATTAGCGTCCTACAGCCTCACAGTAAACAGTATTGTCACACTTCCACTGTTTTTAATTGGAGAGAAGCATCACTGTGCTGACTCTGGGCCGTCTAATGTGCTAAAGAAACAGAAACGCCAGCCTGCTAACAGCATGGTAATGATACAGCTTTCAAAACCAACCAAATGCCTTCACTTCAGCTCCACTTCTCCAAGCAAAGACGGCTAATGCTAATTTCACTTCATTTTCTCTGTCCTTTGTCTTTGTTTCCTATTTTGATTTCACTTTTTTTTGTTTTACAGAAACATTACATCAGAATGCTTATATTTCTAATGAAGAATAGGCCGATTAGTATTAAGAACTTGATATCATGCTAGTTAGTTAGCTAGCGATAGCATTCATGCTGCTAGCTTTTGTTATGCTAATTGTTAAAAACTAGTTTTCATTCAAGCCAACCATTTCACAATAAATGAATAAATACATAAAGACATTTTTGAGAACAATTTTAATTATTGAGAGATTAGGGCCTTATTAAATAAACTTGTTCTGATGTGTATTTGTTTACTTTCCAAGGAAATGTTTACTGAAAAGCCGAAAAATTAACTTTAAAAACTCCAAACTATAATTCATAAGATTTTATGTCTTCTCCAGTTAGAAACTTGCTAGCATACAGATAACTGAAGCCAGAGTTAGCTTGCTAGCTAATACAAGCTAAAATGGTTATCTAGCATCGGTTGCAATGCTTTTTCACTCTGGACAGGCTGGTGATGTTATTTAGGAGGTTTTCATTTTAAATCACCTGTGTGACGAGCTTTAAGTCAAATTTAAGCTGAAATACAGAAAATCTAAATAGTTCACAAATTTTCAAACACTACTGTACTTTACATTAAACTTTCAGCATTAGCATCCTGTTAATGGTCCTAATTACAAGTGTTTTTGTATGAGCCTGTTAGCATTAAAAACATGAGCTAATGCTTGCCAGTTATCATTAGCTGTATTTCAGATAAGGTTATATTTGTGTGAGCATGTTAGTGTTATAAACATGAACTCATGCTAGATAGTTAGCATTAGCTGTATTTCAGGTGCAGTTGTATTAATATGAGTCTTTTAGAATTATAAACATGAGCTCATGCTAGCTAGTTAGCTTTAGCTGTATTTCAGATAAGGTTATATTTGTATGAGCCTGTTAGCATTATAAACATGAGGTTATGCTAGCGGGTTAGCTTTAGCTGTTTTTCAGATAAGGTTGTATGAACCTGTTAGCATTATAAACACGAGGTCAGGCTAGCTAGTTAGCAATAACTGTATTTCAGATGGTTGTATTTGTTTGAGTCTGTTAACATTACAAAAATGAGCTCATGATAGCTAGTTATAATTAGCTGTATTTCGGATAGTTATTTATCAGCGGTGGGTAATCGAGGTCCAGAAAGTAAAAATCCAACCCAGGATTTTGCTCCTACTTCATGTGTGGCTCTGCTGCAGTATATCTGCAGTAGAACCAACAAGGCAGTTGAAATAAAATCCTGGGGTGGATTTTTACTTTGTGGACCTGGATTACCCACCTCTATTTTTTGTATGAGCCTGTTAGCGTTATAAACATGAACTCATGCTAGCTGGTTAGTCATGTGTGTCACCATCACGAAAAAGCAGGAATGTGTTGCTTCGGTGGCGACAGAGTGTGTCCTGCCTTCCAGCTGTTTCATACTTCTGTCAGCACTTTGGAGACAGCCGGATGCTGTGTGTGTTTATCAGCCAACATTTTTTTATTTATTTCTGTCATACACACCTTACTGACCACCGAGAGCACAAGAGAAAGAGAGAGAGAAAGAGACAGAGACTAAGAGACTGAAAAAATAAAGAGAGTGGGCGATGTGGAGGAAATATTACATATACATACACAATATGTCTATAATCCACAAAGAGTATTAATAAGTGGACTCTGACTCCTGGTAACCATATAGATGATGTGTCTTCAGAACATCCTGTCTTCTGTTTGGGTCATCAGGTTTCTTAATGGCTCCTCTGATTGTATCCATCCATCTGGTCCTCGTCCTCTTTTACCTTCTCAAGTGAGCTGGTTCTTCTTATAATGTGTCCAAAACAATAGATCTTCAGTTTGGTTATCTGAGCTTCTAGTGAAGCTTAGATTTTGTCCAGGATCCAATTATCTGTCCAAGGTTCTCTTAAAAGTGTCCAACACCAAAGTTCATCATCAATACTCTTCAGCTTTCACAGCCATAAAGAAGCACAGAGAAGAGCACAGTCTGGACACTTCTACAGACAAATGGTTACACATTTGAAGATCTCCACTTCCTTAATCACTGTTCTGCCGAGTGTCAGTCTGGTTCTGCTCGATCCATTGGTGTTAATGATTGATCCAAGAAGATAAAAGCTGTCCACTTCAACATTTTCTCCATCAGTGGCAAACTTCTTTCATCTTTCCTGTTGTCACGACTTTTATCTGAATAATATTCAGCTGAAGGCCCATCGTTACACTCTGTTCCTTAACTTTCCTTACAAGTTCTGTGTGATTCAGGAACATTTCCAGTGAATTTAGTAGAGGAGCATTATCGGTCACAGCACGTTCTGATACATAGAGAACAATGAAAAAGAGCCTGTAAAGGCGTCAGTTGTATTCCCTTAAATCTGGTCCTTTTTCAGTGCCACATTGAAAAAGTGAATATTATGAAAAAGTCATTATTGTTCATAATTTAATTAAAAAAGTCACAAACTTTATAAAAAACTATAAAAACTTTATATTTATTATACACTGCTCAAAAAAATAAAGGGAACACTAAAATAACATC